>JAGFBZ010001774.1:0-52500 GCA_018398805.1 Hirundichthys speculiger
GTGGGTCCAGATGTGAGTCCAGATGTGGGTCCGGATGTGGATCCAGATGTGGACTGGGTGGGTGATGCAGCTCAAGTTCGGCCACATATCCAGCAGAAAAGCCCAAATCTATCTTTTCATCAGGACTTTGGTCCACAGCTGGTCCTGACAGCACATCTGGCCGCCGCGACCTTCTCGGTGCTCTACGACGATCGTTTTTCCCTCTCGGTCTTTCTGCTTCAGGGACGAGTGTAAAACTCAAGTCGTCCGGTTTCCAGCCGCCACGTTTAAGAAGTTTGCGTCGGAGCGGGACGCCTGGGCCTTCGTCAGAGGCGTTGAAGCAACTGATCCCCCAGAGGTGGAGAAAGGTACGCCGATCCAGATGTTACAGCATCATTCAGAGCTGGAAACAATCACGCTGCACATGACTTTCAGAGATGAGTGTTTCAGGGTTATCGGTTATCGGTTATCGGTTTCTCTCTGTTTCTGGTCCCAGCGTCTCAGGTGGGGGGGTCGGACGTCTCTCTGCTTCCTAAACGAGGCCCCGAGCCGCTGGAGTACATCCCTCTGGGCAGGAAGAGGTGTCACTCAGACGAGGGGGCGGAGCAAGAACCCAAACGAGCCAAACCGTCGGAGAGGTCGTCGGCCGAAAGCACGGACGGCTTCACGTACATGGGTGAGGTGGTCCGCCGGCGCCGACTGCTGGGAGCTGCTGGTACTGTGGTTTAATATCGACGCTGTTCCCGTCTGCATCCAGGCGACGCCGTGGTCGTTTACACCGACGGCTGCTGCTCAGCTAACGGACGGAGAGGCGCCCGGGCGGGCATCGGCGTGTACTGGGGTCCCGGCCACCGTCTGTACGAACCGGTTTTCACTTTCTGTGCCCCTTTGTCTTTTAATTTTATTTTCCGGTACCTTCTAGTAAAATGATCAAATGGGACGTTTAAACGCAGTTTGTGTTTCTTTTCTTTTTGTTGTGCAGAAATGCAGCGGAGCGGCTGGAGGGACGGCAGACCAACCAGCGCGCAGAGATTCGGGTCAGCACCTCGACTTTAGCCTCAAAACCAGATTCACACTTAGAGACACGTAAAAGCAGAAGTTCAGATGAACAGCAGCTCATTAAAGCAACCGCATGTGCTTGAACGAGACTTGGTGTTAGCTAGCCCACGTTAGCTCACGTTAGCTCACTTTAGCTCACGTTAGCTCATGTTAGCCCACGTTAGCTCATGTTAGCCCACATTAGCTCACGTTAGCTCATGTTAGCTCACGTTAGCTCACGTTAGCTCACGTAAGCTAATGTTAGCTCATAATGGTTCATGTTGGCTCACGTTAGCTCATGTTAGCCCACGTTAGCTCACGTTAGCCCACGTTAGCTCACGTAAGCTCACGTTGGCTCATGTTAGGTCACGTTAGCTCATGCTGGCTCACGTTAGCTCATGTTAACTCACGTTAGCCCACGTTAGCTCACGTTAGCTCACGTTAGTTCATGTTGGCTCATGTTAGCTCATGTTAGCTTACTTTAGCTCACATTAGCTCACGTTAGCTCACTTTACCTCCTGTTAACGCAATTTCAAAACCCCATGGAAGCGATGGTTATGTTTCAGGTGGCTGGTCGGGTTTGACGTATTAAAGTTTGTGCTATTTTTCCCTCCTTCGCTCGGAGGATTCGTCACAAATAATCAGCGAACTATCTTCTTCTGAAACTTGAACGAAGTTCCATGCAGCTGCCTCCATTTTTTTTAATCAACCCACTGTGCCGCAATGCTGCATTCAAGGTGTAACGTAAATTCCCACGTTCCCTTGTTTGCTAGTCGTTTCATTGAGCTTTTTCTATCTTTTTTATGTGTAACATGAGGGAAAATACCGCGAATATCAATTAAAGTCAGCAACTACTAAAATTATGACGAGTTAACGAGTTGTTTTCTGGCATGAGGGGGTATTCTTGATTTTCCTGATTGAGTAATTGTTTTTCTGATTATGCCGACGTCACTTGAACATAACATTCACTGCCGGTCATTCAAGGCTCAGAGGGAGCGAGACACTGCTGTGTTGACAGAAATATAAATGTTATCGGGGCTATTCGTCGTGATATCGGAGTTATCGGGATGACGTCATAATTTCCTGTAATTATCGATAGTTATCGGGTCGATAGTTATCGTGCAGCGCTAGTTTAAACGTGTGGAGGTGGCGTCTGGTGAACTAACCGTCCTCTCTGGAGCAGGCGGCCTGCAGAGCGCTGCAACAAGCCAAAGAGAACAACATCAAGAAGCTGGTTCTCTACACCGACAGCAAGTTCACCATCAACGGTGAGTCAGAGCGTCGCTCCGGCGGCGTCCGTCCGCCCGCCCGTCTCTGAGTAGCCGGGTCTGACGCCGCCGGTGCTTCTGTGCAGGCGTGACCAGCTGGGTGAAGAACTGGAAGCTGAACGGCTGGAGGCTGAAATCTGGGGGGGAGGTCACCAACAAGGACGACTTCGTGACGCTGGATCGACTGAATGCGGAGGTGGAGGTCGTCTGGGTGAGTATCGCCCCGAGCAACGCACGGCTCGGTCCGGCGGGTCAGGAGAAGCTTCTGGATTCAAACTGACCTGCGTCGGCCCGCCTCTCAAACCCACCACGCTCCCGTTGGTCCTCCAGACCAGCCTTTCTCAACCGGGGGGGGGGGGCGTCAAAAAAATGACCTATTCTGACATTTCATATACGGCGGTACCTCTACTTACGAACGTTTCTACGTACGAAATTTTCAGGTTACGAAACGCCTCAAAGGGAGAATATTGCCTCTAGTTACGAAAGAAATTTGAGGATACAAAAGTCATAAATCCAGTAGCGCTGCTACTCGCAGCTCCCAGAGTTTACTGAACGTAATCATAGCTGTCGGCTCTGTATCTCGGTTTAAAAGCGGCGCGTCTGAGCTGCTCTGCTATTGGCTATCGCTTAGCATCTTCCTGGCATCCCATTGGCTATCGCTTAGCATCTTCCTGCCATCCCATTGGCTATCGCTTAGCATCTTCCTGGCATCCCATTGGCTATCGCTTAGCATCTTCCTGGCATCCCATTGGCTATCGCTTAGCATCTTCCTGCCATCCCATTGGTTATCGCTTAGCATCTTCCTGGCATCCCATTGGCTATCGCTTAGCATCTTCCTGGCATCCCATTGGTTATCGCTTAGCATCTTCCTGGCCTCCCATTGGCTATCGCTTAGCATCTTCCTGGCCTCCCATTGGCTATCGCTTACCATCTTCCTGGCATTCCCATTGGCTATCGCTTAGCATCTTCCTGGCATCCCATTGGCTATCGCTTAGCATCTTCCTGCCATCCCATTGGCTATCGCTTAGCATCTTCCTGCATCCCATCCCATTGGCTATCGCTTAGCATCGGCTATCGCTTAGCATCTTCCGGCATCCCATCGCTGGCTATCGCTTAGCATCTTCCTGCATCCCATTGGCTATCGCTTAGCATCTTCCTGGCATCCCATTGGCTATCGCTTAGCATCTTCCTGGCATCCCATTAGCTAGGAGGGCCACTTGTCTGTATGAGCGTAACCCAGCAACCAGGTAAACAAACAATTTTACCTCCACCAAGGAGGTTTTGTTTTTACCAGCGTTTATCTGTCTGTGTTCAAGATAACTCTAAAAGTTCTGGATGGATTCTGATTAAATTTTCAGGAGTTGTCAGAAATGTGTAAACAAAGAACTGATTTCATTTTAGTTCTGATCCAGAAGAAATCCTGGATTCTGGATCACTTTTTAAATTTTTGATAATTGTTGCGTTTAGTGGAGGTCTGCGCTCTCTGAGTGCTTTTCTAGTTCTAACATGTATTTCTTTCAGGTTTTTATGTCATTTAATGTATTATTTATAAATTATTAAAAAAAATAATTTTTGAATTCTGGGGGGTTTGGAACGGATTAGGACATTTACATGGAAAACACGTTTCTACTTAAGAAATTTTCAGGTTACGAAACTACTTCCAGAACCAATTAATTTCGTAAGTAGAGGTACCGCTGTATAAATATATGAATGCACACATAAATAAATACTATTTGCCTATAAATAAATAAATAAATAAATAAATAAATAAATAAGATACATAATTGGACATGAAATGAATAATAAAAATATGTCTCACATGCCCATTTCCCAACGTTAACAACGTCAGTACGGGGTCAGCGTAAGGTCAACGTGACTGCCCAGTTAGCTTACGTCGTAATATCATTTAACCGCTGGAATTTTATTTCGCAGATAGCAAAGAGAACTTTTTAGCAGCATCATGGATGGTTTTCTAAAAAGAAAAGCCCCACAGGAATGGAACATTACAGAGGAGCCGACTTCTTCATCAAGCCTTCATCCACCAGCTCTGAATCTGCTCCATAGCTACCAAAGCTAGCTGCTAGCGATAAGGCTAAAAAGAGGCAATACAAGGATGATGGATGGAAGCAAGCACATCACGGATGAAGAGAAGCTTTCCTGCTGAGGCCTACTCTGGTGCAGTTTAGGGATGTTCCTGGCGACTAATTTCCCTGTCGACTAAACAAAAATTTTAATTAAGACTAGTCGACTAGTCTAAAAAAAAGGAAAACACTCAGAAAACAGTGAAAATTTAGCACAATATATTGAAACATCGAAACAGAATTTGAAACATTGTCCCAAAAAGTATTGTGTGTAACAAGAGTTCTTTAAGCCTTTAATCACAATGTTCAACAACCATGTTGGATTTTAAATGCCGCTGAAGTACGAGACACTTTGCACCGTGCAGTATGAATGAATGTGAACATGAAGACAACTCAGTCAAACGTTAACCACCAAAATAAATAAATTGCCTCTGACACATTGAATCTTGCAGATTATCCGACAAATATTATTGCTTCAATTCACTTTCAAGTTAATAAAACATCTAATTTATAATTACATTTCAACCGAAACGAGCAGCATTTTGCGCCGTGCAGTATGAATATAAACCCTGCACATCCGACAAAAACTCACTTAAAGTTAACAAATAATGTAACATCTAAAAAAGATAAATTGCTGCTGAATTATTAAGCTCTATGCGCAGTTCAATATGAGTGTAAAATTAAACAAACATCTAAAATCTCTCTGACCGGACGGGAGAACACGTCTCCGAGTAAACAATGTCAAATCGGCCTGAGTGTGGCTAGCAGCGCTAGCATCAGCACCGCTAGCATTAGCACTGCTAGCATCAGCACCGCTAGCATCATCACCGCTAGCATCAGCACCGCTAGCATCAGCACCGCTAGCATCAGCAGCCGTCGTCTCGTGCAGATTAACATCCAAATGCTTGAGTTGAATGTGGTTGCTCATTGCTCCAGTCGAGTGATTGTACGCCAGTTGTTTCTGACACAGTCTACATACTACCTTGTTTTCATTTTCTAGATTAAAGTACCGCCAAACTGCGCTGGTTTAGCGAGACTATCTTCCCACCGTGCCGTTTTAAAACTCCAGTCTACTCAAGCATTGCTGTGGAGAGGGGGGCTGCTGTCTGACGGCTCTGTAGCCCCGACTAGTGGCGGGCGGCTGTATGACAGTTAAGCGGCCTTGTACATGAATAAAACACAAATTGGTTTAAACGACTAATATTTCTGGTGCCGACTAGTAAGTGGGCGGACGTTTAATCGTTTAGACGACTAATCGCGCGCATCCCTAGTGCAGTTATCCTGTTCAGGTTATTGAAACTAAATAAACGGGACGTTTGCGTTTACAGTCGGAGCTTTGGATTATATTTAACTCTGGGGTGTCGTGAGACTGAACAAAGGTAGAGAAAGGCTGGTTTAATCTGTACTGATGCAGCTCTGGGAGATTCAGCTCTTGTTTCCTCTCCTTCCTCCTTCCTCCTTCCTCTCCTTCCTCCTTCCTCTCCTTCCTCCTTCCTCTCCTTCCTCCTCCAGATGCACATTCCCGGACACGCCGGCTACCGAGGCAACGAGGAGGCCGACCGTCTGTCCAGAGAAGGAGCGGCGGCGCCTCTGGAGACGTGAAGACGAGCACCTCTGTACGTTTTTGAATGTTAATTTAAAGTTTTAGCGCTGTGAATAAAGTTTCTCCTGCAACTGTGTTTCAGTTGTGAAATCAACGAGGCCTCTTCATTTATTTATTGAGGCTGCTTGTAATGCCGGCGCTCGTCCAGCAGGAGGAGCTGCAGCTCACCTCTGCAGCCCAGACAAAGACTCCGGAGGGTTGCGGGTTTATTCGAGGACCTCCTCGAGTGCTGATTGACACATTTTGATGAACGCGTCGCTGCTCGGGGAATACCGTCTTCAAATCAAACGTGAGTTTATTACGTTGCTCCGAAACGAGGACGAGGACGTTCGCAGATCTGGATCTGAATCCAGAAAATCACATTTCCCTCTTTTAAAATTAAACTGGGAGTTGTTTGCTCCCAGTTTGACCGACTCTAAACCAGGAGTTAGCGCGTTAGCACGTTAGCGGATATTAGCGGACCTCGTGGGACATTTACAGAACTTCTGCTGTTTATTCTCGTTTCTGTCATCAGATTAAAGCTGAAGATGCAAACTTCGTTTAGAATTAATAGCGTGTTACTGGAAATACTGGCAGATTTGTTTCTCAGACCAGTAATCGAGTCAGAACACCAGTCCGTCCACTGGGAGGATCAGTAAAGACATAATGCCACAGTAAACGTGGGGTAAGACACAGTCTGGTCCAGAGGAGTCGAGACGTGACAGTAAAGGTCTTCAGGACCCGCTGGATCAGAAACCTCCACAGTAGACCAGGAGATGGTCCTCAGAGGACGGTCCTCAGAGGACGGTCCTCAGAGGAGATGGTCCTCAGAGGATGGTCCTCAGAGGATGGTCCTCAGGAGATGGTCCTCAGAGGAGATGGTCCTCAGGAGACGGTCCTCAGAGGATGGTCCTCAGGGGACGGTCCTCAGGAGACGGTCCTCAGGAGACGGTCCTCAGGGGATGGTCCTCAGGAGATGGTCCTCAGGAGACGGTCCTCAGAGGATGGTCCTCAGGGGACGGTCCTCAGGAGACGGTCCTCAGGAGATGGTCCTCAGGAGATGGTCCTCAGGAGACGGTCCTCAGGAGACGGTCCTCAGGAGACGGTCCTCAGGGGATGGTCCTCAGGAGATGGTCCTCAGAGGAGATGGTCCTCAGGAGACGGTCCTCAGAGGATGGTCCTCAGCAGATGGTCCTCAGAGGATGGTCCTCAGGGGACGGTCCTCAGAGGATGGTCCTCAGAGGATGGTCCTCAGGGGATGGTCCTCAGGAGACGGTCCTCAGAGGATGGTCCTCAGAGGAGATGGTCCTCAGGAGACGGTCCTCAGAGGATGGTCCTCAGGGGATGGTCCTCAGGGGACGGTCCTCAGAGGATGGTCCTCAGGGGATGGTCCTCAGGGGACGGTCCTCAGAGGAGATGGTCCTCAGAGGAGATGGTCCTCAGGAGACGGTCCTCAGAGGATGGTCCTCAGGGGATGGTCCTCAGGGGACGGTCCTCAGAGGAGATGGTCCTCAGAGGAGATGGTCCTCAGAGGATGGTCCTCAGAGGATGGTCCTCAGGAGATGGTCCTCAGGAGACGGTCCTCAGGGGATGGTCCTCAGGGGATGGTCCTCAGGAGACGGTCCTTAGAGGGGACGGTCCTTAGAGGAGACGGTCCTCAGGAGACGGTCCTCAGGAGACGGTCCTTAGAGGAGACGGTCCTTAGAGGAGACGGTCCTCAGGAGATGGTCCTCAGGAGATGGTCCTCAGGAGACGGTCCTCAGGGGATGGTCCTCAGGAGATGGTCCTCAGGGGATGGTCCTCAGGGGATGGTCCTCAGGGGATGGTCCTCAGGAGACGGTCCTCAGAGGATGGTCCTTAGGGGACGGTCCTCAGGGGATGGTCCTCAGGGGATGGTCCTCAGGGGATGGTCCTCAGGAGACCGTCCTCAGAGGATGGTCCTCAGGAGATGGTCCTCAGGAGATGGTCCTCAGAGGATGGTCCTCAGGGGACGTTCCTCAGAGGATGGTCCTCAGGGGATGGTCCTCAGGGGATGGTCCTCAGGGGATGGTCCTCAGAGGATGGTCCTCAGGGGATGGTCCTCAGGGGAAGGTCCTCAGGGGATGGTCCTCAGGAGATGGTCCTCAGGGGATGGTCCTCAGGAGATGGTCCTCAGGGGAAGGTCCTCAGGAGATGGTCCTCAGGAGATGGTCCTCAGGAGACGGTCCTCAGGGGACGGTCCTCAGGAGACGGTCCTCAGGAGACGGTCCTTAGAGGATGGTCCTCAGGGGACGGTCCTCAGAGGATGGTCCTCAGGGGACGGTCCTCAGAGGATGGTCCTCAGGGGACGGTCCTCAGAGGATGGTCCTCAGGGGACGGTCCTCAGAGGATGGTCCTCAGAGGATGGTCCTCAGGAGATGGTCCTCAGAGGATGGTCCTCAGGGGACGGTCCTCAGAGGATGGTCTTCAGGAGATGGTCCTCAGGAGATAATCCTCAGAGGATGGTCCTCAGAGGATGGTCCTCAGGAGACGGTCCTCAGGAGACGGTCCTCAGAGGACGGTCCTCAGAGGATGGTCCTCAGGAGACGGTCCTCAGGGGATGGTCCTCAGGGGATGGTCCTCAGAGGATGGTCCTCAGGGGATGGTCCTCAGGAGATGGTCCTCAGGGGATGGTCCTCAGGAGACGGTCCTCAGGGGATGGTCCTCAGGAGACGGTCCTCAGGGGATGGTTCTCAGGGGACGGTCCTCAGGGAATGGTCCTCAGAGGATGGTCCTCAGGAGATGGTCCTCAGGGGATGGTCCTCAGGAGACGGTCCTCAGGAGACGGTCCTCAGGGGACGGTCCTCAGGGGATGGTCCTCAGAGGATGGTCCTCAGAGGACGGTTATTGGACCGACCGAGCGAAGACGAGCCTGAAGTGATGACTCACGTCGGAGCATCCGAGAGCTGATATTAAAAACAACTAAGAGAGTTGCTAACAACAGTTTGGATCAACAAGATTTTAGCGTAAAACCGTTCACTGGCGTTCCTGCTCCACTTCCTGGGTTTTTGGGTGTTGGTCCTGGTCCGGTCTGTCTCCTGTGGCGTCCAGCGCCAGTTTCTCCTGCGTCTGTTCGTCCAGTCCAGAGGAACCAGAGTCATTCCTCGGATGAAGGAGCTGGAATCTCCAGAGGTTTGTGGCAGAGCTGAAGCACAGCAGAGAGGGATGTTCTGTTTTAAGGCTGCAGTCTTTGACACGTTAGAAAATGAAAAGACGTAGCATTCAGGTTTAAATAAGCCTGACGGATAGGGATGCACGATAACTGTTGTTTTAAAACCGATACCGATAACAGATAACACACACATATACCTAAGATCATTACATCAATACTATAAACAAAATCAAAAATTTTGTTATTGTCAAGCCTCTCAAACATTTTCTTAAATCTATCAAACAAACCTATTTGATATCTCACATTAACTTAAATAAGGTTCATTACTGACTGATATAAAAAATAAAGGCTCCTTGAACTGATGGAAATACATGCATCAGAATTACTAACTGAAAAAGATTAACATTTAAAGGATTTTGACTTGTGGTTCCATTTAAATTAATACCTTTAATTAAAGTAAATGAGGTTCAGTAGTTTTTATTTTTTAATCTCATGGAAGCTTTAGATGAGAGGAATGAGGGAGAGGGGAGACTGCTGCTGGCTTGAGCCCGTTAGCATTAGCTTCCGTTAGCTCACGTTAGCGTGATTTCAAAACTCCATGGAAGTGATTGTTATGTTGTAGGTGGCTGATCAGGTTTTACGTATTAAAGCTTGTGCTTCCCTCCTCGTAGAATTCACTCGGAGGATTCGTCACAAATAACCACCAAACTATCTTCTTCTGAAACTTTAACCAAGTTCCACGCCGCCATGTTTGTTGTGATCAGCGCTGTGCTGCAGGCTGCATTCAAGGTGTAACGTAAATTCCCACATTCCTTTATTTGCTAGTCGTTCTTTCAGCCTTTTCTATTTTTTTCTTTTTTTTATGTGTAACATGAGGGGAAATACTGCGAATATCAATTAAAGTCAGCAACTACTAAAATTATGACCGAGTTAACGAGTTGTTTTCTGGCATGAGGGGGTATTCTTGATTTTCCTGATTGAGTAATCGTTTTTCTGATTATGCCGACGTCACTTGAACATAACATTCACTGCTGGTCATTCAAGCCTCAGAGGGAGCGAGACACTGCCGTGTTGACAGAAATATAAATGTTATCGGGGCTATTCGTCGTGATATCGGAGTTATCGGGATGATGTCATAATTTCCTGTTATCGGCCAATAAAGCCTATAAATGTGTTTTTCTCTTTCTTTCATTCCCCACTGCTCTTTTTCTTCATGTTCAAGGTGATCCTCCTCATCTTATCTCCTTTTACTTAATTGCGCTCCAGTAAATGTAGAAAAGCCTGTAAAGGTTTGAGCCGTAAAAGTGAAGTGGAGGTAAAGTAGCGGTGAGCAAAATAGCAACTACTGGGCCCGTCAGGGTTCGTTGAAGCAGTTTCCTGGTGAAAACCGTCTCTCGCTGTGATCCGGACTAGGCTCTTGTCCGATTGTGCTAGCATAATTTTTGGCATAATCTGAGGAATTGAGCATAATTTTTGCCCTTTTTCCAAAAGTAGCACTGCTAGCATAATCCGAATATTTTCTTGTTTAAAGGTGGGGTGGGTGTTGTTTTTTGCAACACTTTTACAAATTTGCCTGAAAACCTTTCACATTTCCATTGCACCCACTGAAATAAAATGTTTGCAAAAAAAACTAAACATTTTGGTCCAGTCTAGAAGGTATAATCAGAGAAAAACTCTGACCAATCAAAAAAGTGATCATCACTATTTTGATTGGCTGCCTAATACGTCCATCAAATTTCACCCCTCCCTCCCTTGGTTCATGCAGTCGTGAATCATGTGAAGCGTGGTTTCGAGGGGTGAGCCATGAAGAGGAGGAGGCGGAGCCTTTGGGAGGAGGGAGGGAGTGTATATTTTCAAAATCTCACTTGAGTTGGATTGCTGGAACCGTTTTTCAAACAACACCTACTCCACCTTTAATGGCACAATTTTAGAATAATTCAAGAAAACGAAGATTTCAGCTACTAAAAACGATAGATTACTATTAACAGTTGGTTCCACTCCTATTTTGCGATTGCTTTTTAGTTGAGTTGAGATACCGCCGGAACGGAAGTCTGTGTCTCGGTCCCAGACTCCTTAGTCTTTCTCCAAGAGCTCGTTTCAAAATGGCGGCCGCCACACCAAACGTATAGGCCTAACCACCGGATAAAGTTACCCAGGTTTAGAACAACCGGGCCCAGAACGTCAGGCCAGGGTTAATAAAATACATTTTCAAACTCGTCTGGTGAGTTGTGAAGTTTGTGCACAGAATAATTTTGAAAAGCGAGCATAATTTGAGCATAATTTGGGCAAAAAACGAGCACTGCCACTAGCATAATATGCTACTTTTACTAGCACAATCGGCAAATGCCTAATCCGGACCAACCAAACCCTCTGAACCCACAAAGAGCCCTGAAACTTTTTTTTTTTTTTGCACACGGAGCATCTGAGCTGACGGCAACAGAGTGAAAGATAAACTGCTCTCATCCCTCATCCCTCGCTCCTCTCCTCCTCCTCCTCCTCCGTCCAGCAGCCGGTCGATCGGTCGGCGTCGGTGTTGGAGGAGGCTCCTCGCGCTGACCTCGACCGCTGCCTCGCAGCGAGCGTGGGGCGCCGCGACCCCGCCGGAGGCAGCCCGGTCCGAGAGAGAGGCCAAAGGTCGTCCCCGCAGCAGCCTCACCTCCTCGCTGGCTCGCTCTCGTTAGCGCTCCTCCTCGGCGAGGCGCCCCGCTGGAGGGGAGGAAGACCGAACGAAAGTGCGGAGAAACTAAACAGACCTGACACTGGAAGCATCCCGCTCACATCGCCGTTGAGCTTTCGTCAATTTTAAGACCGACGGAAGGCTGAAATAACCCGCAACGTTCTTGCCGGGGTCGAAAGACTCGCTGACACCGAGCAGAGCGGGGGATGTTCAGGAAAACTTCACGGAGACGCCCAGCAGAGAGCGAGAGGCCGGACAGCAGCTGAAATCGATACCAGTCCAGTGAAGTTGGAGCTGTTTGGTCAAGTTTGGCCTCTTTTCATAAACCGTAAGACCGGTGAGTTTGTACTGTAGCGTACATAACGTTGGGAACGCCGCACGGCGGAACGTAAGTGCCGCAGAACATTGTTTGACAGGGGACTGTTTTGCAGTTGCACTGGAGGCACAACACGCTACTAGTTTATAGTTAAACAGCGATGGCTGCAAACAGAGAAACTCCCCAAGTGGAAGCTCCACCTGCTCCAGGTAGCTCTACCTGCTCCAGGTAGCTCCACCCACTCCAGGTGCTCCACCCGCTCCAGGTAGCTCCACCCGCTCCAGGTAGCTCCACCCACTCCAGGTGCTCCACCCGCTCCAGGTGCTCCACCCACTCCAGGTGCTCTACCCGCTCCAGGCAGCTCCACCCGCTCCACCTGCTCCAGGTATTGTCCAGATTTTCCAGGCATCCAGTCAAATCCGCTCCAGGTAAATCCAGGCACATTCCAAATCACTGGTCCAACTGTGAAAACACAATCCATCCAGGCAGCTCTTTCTTCCAGGTCCTCCACAAAAAAAAAAAAAAAAAACCCAATTAGAAATGCATATATTTATTGTTAAAATACGTTCACAAATATATTGTAATTTCACAAATATTTGTCTGTTATTTAAGGGTATAAACTGTACAATTTATCTTTAAAACTTAATTTAAAACCCAAAATCTAGTTTTTCAACACTTTTTTGAGATGTTTTGAAAGATGAATCACATTATTTTTTTGTGTCATATACTGTTATATTACATCAAATACAACTTCTTTACATAAAATAATGTAATTGAAAGCAATTAATGACAGCGCATTTCTGTAAATTTAAGCATTATTATTCATAATACAGCATTTAATTAATAACAGCACATTTCGGTAAATTTAAGCATTATAATTCGTAATACAGCATTTACTTACCATATTTCTAGGTAATATAATTGTTTTAAAATGTGAAAACATTTCTAATTAAATGTTAAAAACAACCTGAAAATAAGGAAAAAATCTTGTTAAAATTACAACTACAAACTGTATTTTAATTATGGGGAAAAAAAACTGTATTTTTATGAGAAAGTAATTTTCTGTTATTTCACGGTATTTAGTACCGGAAAATTACCGTGTTTTTAACTATTTTATTTTTACAGTGCGACATGTGAAAGTGTTTCTCCGGCGTGAAGGACAGGTACGGCTCATCCATGGAGGAGGGGGGCTCAGTTAATTATAGCGAGATGAACGAAGTGGCATCTGTTTCCATGACAGCTGTCTGCCTCCAGCCCCCCCCCCCCCCCCCCCCCCCCCCCCCCCCCCCCTTTACCTGCACAGGCTGCAGCAGGAATAAAACTCACTGCAGTGAATTTTAGAGGCAGATTTCCCAGGGGGGATAATTCACTCGCCGCTGCTGAGATCAGCTTATTTCTAAATTTCAGCTCACAAATTGAAATTCGTGTAGTAAATACGCCACCTGGGAGGGAGGGAGAAGTGTCACCACCTGGATTTAGATAATCAAATAGACGGGAGCTTCCCATCGGGGGAGAACTGCAGTTGATCCGCACATCTCGGTTTCAACGAGGCCCCCGAACCCGAACTGATGCAGCAGAGACGAAGTTCTGATCATGAACCCGACACTTCAGGAAACACGTTGTTGTTGAAGAGGGATGGATGGATGGATGGAGGGAGGGATGGATGGGGAGGGAGGGAGGGATGGATGGAGGGAGGGAGGGAGGGATGGATGGAGGGAGGGAGGGAGGGATGGATGGATGGATGGAGGGAGGGAGGGAGGGATGGATGGATGGGATGGATGGATGGATGGATGGAGGGAGGGATGGAGGGATGGATGGAGGGAGGGAGGGAGGGAGGGAGGGATGGATGGATGGATGGATGAAGGATGGATGGATGGATGGATGGATGGATGGAGGATGGTGGATTGGGGGCTGGATGGATTGATGGCGGGCGGAAGGCTGGCTTGATGATGGATGGATGGTGGAGGATGGATGGATGGCTGGATGGAGGATGGTTCATGGGATGGAGGATGGAGGGATGGAGGCTGGATTGATGGAGGGACAGAAGGATGGATTAATGATGGATTGAAGGATGGATTGATGATGGAGGGATGGATGGATGGATGGATGGATGGATGGATGGATGATGGATGGATGGATGGATGGATGGATGGAGGGAAGGATGGATTGATGATGGATGGAGGGATCAGAGATGATGGATGAACTCCAACCTTGAAGCAGCAGCAGACCAGGACTCACCAGAACCAGAACCAGAACCCTGTTCAGGTGGTCCAACGGATGGACCGACTGTTAAAGAGCAACGTTTTGGTGGATTCATTCAGGATCAGATGGAGGATGATGATGATGTCAGTGGTTCAGGCTCCTAACGAGCCTCCTAACGGGCCTCCTAACGGACCTCCTAACGGGTCTGCTAACGAGCCTCCTTACGGGCCTCCTAACGGGCCTCCCAACAGGCCTCCTAACGAGCCTACTAACGGGCCTACTAACGGGCCTCCTAACGGGTCTCCTAACGGGCCTCCTAACGGGCCTCCTAACGGGCCTCCTAACGGGCCTCCTAACGGGCCTCCTAACGGGCCTCCTAACGGGCCTCCTAACGAGCCTCCTAACGGGCCTCCTAACGGGCCTCCTAACGAGCCTCCTAACGGGCCTCCTATCCTAACGAGCCTCCTAACGGGCCTCCTAACGGCCTCCTAACGAACCTCCTAACGGGCCTCCTAACGAACCTCCTAACGGGCCTCCTAACTCCTAACGGGCCTCCTAACGGGCCTCCTAACGGGCCTCCTAACGGGCCTCCTAACGAGCCTCCTAACGGGCCTCCTAACGGGCCTCCTAACGGGCCTCCTAACGGGCCTCCTAACGGGCCTCCTAACGAGCCTCCTAACGGGCCTCCTAACGGGCCTCCTAACGAGCCTCCTAACGGGCCTCCTAACGAGCCTCCTAACGGGCCTCCTAACGGGCCTCCTAACGGGCCTAACGGGCCTAACGGGCCTAAGCCTCCTAACGGGGCCTACTAACGGGCCTCCTAACGAGCCTCCTAACGGGCATCCTAACGAGCCTCCTAACGGGCCTACTAACGAGCCTCCTAACGGGCCTACTAACGGGCCTCCTAACGGGCCTCCTAACGAGCCTCCTAACGGGCCTACTAACGGGCCTCCTAACGAGCCTCCTAACGGGCCTCCTAACGAGCCTCCTAACGAGCCTCCTAACGAGCCTCCTAACGAGCCTCCTAACGGGCCTCCTAACGAGCCTCCTCCTTCAGCATGGACAGCGGCCACCATGGCGCCCGTCCACGCTCGTGCCCGTGAACTACCACTTGGTCAGGAAGGCCCGGACCGATCTGCAACCTCCGGTCCTGCTGGGAGAAGATCCTGATGTTCCCAAACTGGGCGGGCGTCATCTCTCCAGCGAGTCCTGACTTGGGTCGGGCACCGAAAACCGATTCCAAGTAGGAATCGGTTCCTAACGTCCGGTTCTGGAATCGTTTAGAAGATTTTTGAATTTCGGTTCCTAAATGTCCGCGCTATTTTTATTTTTTTGTTGTTTGTTTTGTGTTTTTTATTTACTGCACCAGTTTGTTGATGTTATCTTGCCCGGCGTTCTCAACTCCGCGCTAGCGTCGACGTCACGTCCGTCGCCGACGGGACTTCACTCGCCACAACATGGATCCCAGGAGACGCCGCTCCGGAGTTTGGCTGCATTTCAGTCCAGGTGTCATGGCCTGGTCGCCATGGCAGCCCTGTGTGTGTCTGTCCCTGTCTTTAGTGGTTCCTGTTTTACTTTGAAAGGTCTGTCTCGTCTCTATTGTTTCCTGTTTTACTTTGAAAGGTCTGTCTCGTCTCCGTTGTTTTCTGCTTTGCTTCCTTCCTCTCGTTTCCTTGATCACCTGCACCTGCCTCTCATTTGATCCTTGTGTATTTAAGTCTTGTCATTTTCCCCATTTTCCCAGCATGAATGTAACAAAATGCAATGGAAATCAAAATAAATTAAACTACACCTTATTATAAATGTTAAATAACGGTTTCTGTATTTATTATGTATTCAAGTTTCAAATATTTAAATCATTATTATATTAAACTCAGGGTTTGTGTTTGTAAGAGTATCTATTAGCTTGGTTTCAGAAGCGGAAGCGGGCTAAATTTAGCATACTTAGCTCCATGTTTGCTGTCAAAATGCCGACATAGATTAAACTCTTTCACGACTGACACACACTTTTGTGTGTCATTTTTCTTTTCTTGGACATGTTGGGGTTAGTTTGTAGAGGTTTTTTTTTTTTAAGTCCATCAGTTCTGAAAAATCGCCTTGCTAATAGCTGCCGTTATCGTTGTGGGTGACGACGAAATGCATCATGGGAGATGTAGTTTATTGTCAATATACTACATCGTATGTTTATTGTCGTTGTGGGTGACGACGAAATGCATCATGGGAGATGTAGTTTATTGTCAATAAACAATAAACTACATCGTATGTTTATTGTAGGTGTTGTGGGTGACGACAAAATGCATCATGGGAGATGTAGCTTATTGTCAATAAACAATACACTACATCGTACGTTTATTGTCATTGTGAGTAATGACGAAATGCATCATGGGAGATGTAGTTTATTGTCAATAAACAATACACTACATCGTACGTTTATTGTCGTCGTGAGTGACGACGAAATGCTGGGAGATGTAGTTTATTGTTTATTGACAATAAACGGCATTGTACGTTTATTGTTGTTGTGAGTGATGACGAAATGCATCATGGGAGATGTAGTTTATTGTCAATAAACAATAAACTACATCGTACGTTTATTGTCGTTGTGAGTGATGAAGAAATGCATCATGGGAGATGTAGTTTATTGTTGATAAACAATAAACTACATCGTACGTTTATTGTCGTTGTGGGTGATGACGAAATGCATCATGGGAGATGTAGTTTATTGTTTTAAAATATAGGTTTAATATTTAAGCCAATAATGTCCAAGCTCTCGAGGGCCACTTTTGGCCCGCGGGCCTCGTGTTTGTCACGTGTGAGTTAAGTGATATTTTTCCTGGTCAGATGAAATGACGCTTTAAGTCACCTGCTGCCGTTAACGTCTACAGACGCGTCTGCAGCAGCTTCTCTGTGAGCAGACACTCAGAGAAGAAGGTTTCTGTCTCCTCAGGTGTGATGAAGTAACCAGCTTCATCTCTGATCATCGTCTCATCTGGATCAGTCTCCTTCATCCACAGATACCTGTCTGTTTACAGCAACCAGACTGCAGCACCTGGCAGGTAAAAGGCCTCTGATCTGATCTGACCAGGATCAATCCCAACTACGGAGAAGTATTTAGTCACAAATTAATTTTTATCATTTTAACGGAGTTTTTTTTTTTTTTTTTTTATAAAAAGTGTCGCGCGCTCTGAAAGTCTCATGAACAGCAGCGTCCGTCGGTTTATTTCCAGAAAGTGCACAGACGCTTCAGTGTGACTTAATCCCACGTGCACCATCCTGCTGCCGGAAGTGCTCGTGGACTGTGGGTGATCGTGAACAGATGCGCGGCCTCCGTGCGTGAGCGGGATGTTTACTGAGAGCTGCGGGGACCATCTGCGTTTCTCTTTCTAATAAATGAAAAAGAAGCGCAACGACGGTGAAGATGACGTCACTGGGCAGGAGGACGGGTTTGGGTTTAAAGAAGAAGAAGAAGAAGTGAACGAGCTTTCAGGCGCGTCTCTGCTTACCTGAAAATGAGTTTTACCGCTGACGAGCGCGTCGGAAAACTGTCAGAAACTGACGTGTTTGTGTTTCTGAATGACAAATCTTCATACCAACCCTCCTCTAAATCACACCTTGATGATTTCACTCGTCTTCCAACCTCACCTGCCTCACCTGCCTCACCTGCGGCTCCCGGAGCTTTTCAGCGGGACTCCGGGACTCGGTGCGTCTCGGCGCGTCTTGGCGCGGTCCGGCCGCGGCGCGTCTGAGGACCGGCTCGGCCCGGAGCAGGGCTCGGCCCGGCTCGTCCCGGAGCAGGGCTCGTCCCGGAGCAGGGCTCGGCTCGACTCGGCTCGGAGCAGGGCTCGGCCCGGCTCGGCCCGGCTCGGCTCGGTTCGGCTGAGGTGAGGCCAAGGTCGTCGGGTGGAGGTGCTGCAGCGCCATCATCCATCAGAGCTGTAATTATGCAGCAGAGCTCCAACCAAGCGTGAGATGTCATTACACAGATGGAGCCGCAGAGGAGACACTGATGCTGCATCTGGCTGTCAGTCTGAAGCTGTTCACGTGCGTGCGCGCGTGCGTGCGTGCGCATCAATCATGTGAAGCAGCAGTGTCGATGAGGTTCTTTACATTTGAGCATAAAAGCAGCTGAAATCATTGGATTGTGTGAATAAATTCCTCTTAGATTCAGTCCTTGTGAGCAGTCAGTCTTTTCCCAGTAATTCCAGTTGCTTCCAACTGGTTTTGTGACTCCGGCGGTTGCTTCTCTCGGACCGTTGCTTGTGTCTTTCCCTCTAGGCACTGTGTTAATCGTTCATGCGTCTTTGACCGACCGACTCCAGGCTGGAAGCAGCGAGGCTGTCCGCTGTTCCTCACCGGGGTTAACGACGGTTAACGAAGCTAACGGTTTAATAACGGCACCGGTTTCATCCGGGTCGGTATCATTTTTGTAGATATCAGTCTGCCAGACATTTCGCAGGTGTCATCAACCCTCCAAGCTCAGTGGGCGTGGCTAAAACTCTCAGGAACAGCGCTGAATGTCAAGCAGCTCAGACAAAATACACTAAGAAGCTGATGAATTGGTGGACTTCCGGTTTTCAAACTAAAGGCTTAAAAAATAAAAAATAAAGGAGATCCCTGTGACCTTCAATCCAATCCAATCCAATCCAACTTTATTTGTTAAGCACTTTAAAACAACCACAGTTGACCAAAGTACTGTACAAAAGAATAAATAAAAGACATAATAAATAAAAGACAAAATGGCTCAAATATTCTAAATAAAATAAATTAAATAAATTAAAAACATAAAAACATGAGTAAAAGCAAAAGCCATACAATCAAAGCAATAAAAATAAGATAAAATAAAATAAAATCCAATGTCTAGCTAAGTGTTAAAAGCCAAGGAGAAGAGGTAGGTTTTGACAAGCGATTTAAAAACAGACAGAGAAGAGGCCTGTCTGATTTGCTGAGGCAGATCATTCCACAATTTACCTTGACCTTGAATAGGACAAAATGGGTAGAGATGATGGATGGATAGAACATTAAAAAATGTGATTAATGCACGATTAATCGTGAGTTAACTATGAAAATCTTGCGATTAATCGCGATTAAAATTTTGAATCGACTGACAGCTAGAGCTGAGTGATTTTATCGATTCTATGATATATATCGATACTTTATTTCCCCAGAGAGTATTGATTTTTTCAGCCACGGGTATCGATATTCTAAGCTTCTTTCAAAACCCCCGTGTCCCACCTTTAAAAGCTTTTTTTTCTTAAACATTTGTTTATTAATTTTTCATGACATAACAAAGTCAAAAGGTGACATTCTGAGAGTGAATACGATGTCAAGCATAAAACAAGTAAAAAATAAAATAACATGGAGTCAAATTGGAAATAACTAATAGTAAAAAAAAATAAATAAAACAAAACAAAACCCAGCAACAACAAAAAACACAAAAAAAAAAATAAAAATTAAAAAAAAAAAAAATATACATAGAACATAACACAAAATTGGTCACCCACTTCAAAATAAAAGTGCAATATATTCACAGAGAAAAGTAAATAAACACTTCCAGCATGAAAAATACACAGCTAGTCGACTATCAGCTTGGCTACTCTGGATTAGCGGTAAAAGTCAATCCCTCAACATACGCAAAAAATGGAAAAAATGGAAGTCTTATAAAACTTTGCAAGTCAACCATGTAATGAGCGACTAACTTTCTCCAACTTCACAAACCACCTTTAAAAGCTTGCAAGCAACAATTTGCACTGTTTAAATAAATGAAACTATTTTTCTCAACAAATCTTTTATTCATTTTGTCCAGCATTAGCAAGCTGCCTGTCAGCCATATAATGTGTAATTGATGCTTTCAGTTCAATTAATTCAAACAAAGTCATTGGAACACTCACAAGATGTCACCAAAATCACTTTGTCCCTTTAAAATCTTTCAGAAAATGATGTAAATGTATTGTAAGATGAATATCGATATATATCGTATCGTGAGCCGAATATCGTGTATCTTATCGCGAGATTAGTGTATCGCTACAGCCCTAATAATCACATGTTATTGTTTGTCTATTTAATATTTTTTCAGCACGTTCAGATCTTTTTCACAGGAATGTCATTTTAGTAGGGGTGCACGATAATTATCGGGCCTATAACTATCGACCCGATAACAGGAAATTATGACGTCATCCCGATAGGTCCGATATCACGACGAATAGCCCCGATAACATTTATATTTCTGTCAACACAGCAGTGCCTCGCTCCCTCTGAGCCTTGAATGACCGGCAGTGAATGTTATGTTCAAGTGACGTCGGCATAATCAGAAAAACGATTACTCAATCAGAAAATCAAGAATACCCCCTCATGCCAGAAAACAACTCGTTAACTCGGTCATAATTTTAGTAGTTGCTGACTTGAATTGATATTTGCAGTATTTCCCCTCATGTAACACATAAAAAAGAAAAAAAAATAGAAAAAGGCTGAAAGAACGACTAGCTAACGAGGGGAACGTGGGAATTTACGTTCCACCTTGAATGCAGCCTGCAGCACAGCGCTGATCACAACAAACATGGCGGCGTGGAACTTGGTTAAAGTTTCAGAAGAAGATAGTTTGGTGGTTATTTGTGACGAATCCTCCGAGTGAATTCTACGAGGAGGGAAGCACAAGCTTTAATACGTAAAACCTGATCAGCCACCTACAACATAACAATCACTTCCATGGAGTTTTGAAATTGCGCTAACGTGAGCTAACGGAAGCTAATGCTAACGTGCGCAAGCCAGCAGCAGTCTCTCCTCTCCCTCATTCCTCTCATCTAAAGCTTCCATGAGATTAAAAAATAAAAACTACTGAACCTCATTTACTTTAATTAAAGGTATTAATTTAAATGGAACCACAAGCTAAAATCCTTTAAATGTTAATCTTTTTCAGTTAGTAATTCTGATGCATGTATTTCCATCAGTTCAAGGAGCCTTTATTTTTTATATCAGTCAGTAATGAACCTTATTTAAGTTAATGTGAGATATCAAATAGGTTTGTTTGATAGCTTTAATAAAAAGTTTGAGAGGCTTGACAATAGTTTTATATTGGAAAAAATAAATATCTGTTCATTTAAAGAGTCAAAACTATTTTTTAATTTTTGTTCATAGTATTGATGTAATGATCTTAGGTATATGTGTGTGTTATCAGTTATTGGTATCAGTTTTAGAAAACAGTTATCGTACATATCTACTAAGAAGCTGATGAATTAAGACCTCAGACAGGACGTCAGCGTTGGTGGACTTCCGGGTTTCAAATTAAAGGCTTTAAAAAAATAAAAAATAAAGCCGATCCACACAACCCTGTATAGGACAAAATGGGTATAGATGATGGATGGATGGATAAACAGAACATTAAAAAAATGCGATTAATGTGCGATTAATCGCGACTTAACTATGAAAATCGCGATTAATCGCTCCGCCCACTCCACCTTCGTCCTCCACGGCTGAGCGCGGCTCCTGGCCGTAATTTCACCTGCATCCACGCTCGTTATAGAGCTCCGCGGGTTCAAACACGTCATTCCCACCTGTCCGGACGCCGCAGTGAAAGAATCCGCGTCGTCGTGTTTGAATCATCAGGAAAAAGAAAATATTTAGCGATATCAGAGCGGCGCGCTCAGCTGACGGCAGCAGAAAACGCCACGGCGCCACTTTCCACGTCCTCGTCAAAACCCGACTCACGAGCTCCTTCTAATTGCTGCTTTCAGCGTTTGAACTCGGCACCGCCAGCGTCCCGGCGTCCTCATTACGAGCAGAAGTGAATTATGGGTAGGATCCGCGGGTGGTTCGGCGGCACGCTGTGAGCGCTGATGTTTCGAAACGCAGGAAACAGGAGGAGGGAGACGAAAGAGAGGACGGACGTGGGGGAGGGGGGGGGGGAAGACGTTTGAAGACACAGAAGATAAAGATAGATAGACACAGAGGGAGGAGGAGGAGGAGGAGGGAGGAGGAGGAGGAGGAGGGGGGAGGGGGGGGGGGGTTGAGAAGAGGAACTTGGGGAAAGAAAACCTCTGGAAAACGCTAGATCACATGATCCGCTCATCCACAGACCTCTGAGGACGCCGTGACCTCCGCTGTGACCTTCATCACGGAGCTGTGAGTCCCCCGTTTGACCACTAGGGGCCGATCTGGTCCCGGTGGTTCGACTCCACGGGGGTGAACGTTAACGCGCCGTGAATCCCGCCGTAATTAGAGGCTTTTATTCCTCGTTTCCTCTCTGACTGACAGCTGTGCTGAACTTCTGAAACTTCTTTTGTTTCCCGCCGTTCTGATGCGGATTCGCCGCCGCGCTAATTATCCCGCTGCACGAGTCCACGTCCAGCACTCAGCCGCCGGACCGACGGACTCGGACGGTCAGATTTCCAGTCTGGTCCAGTTTTCTGCAGAAGTCCGCTGGTTTCAGACGCAGTTAATGAACATCTGTGTTCTTTTAGACCACATGTGTCAAACACGAGGCCCGCGGGCCAAATGTGGCCCGTCGCGTCATTTAATGTGGCCCCTCGAGAGCATGGGCATTATTAGCTTAAATTTTAAACCAATATTTTAAAACTTAAAATAAGCTTAAACCGCTATAAAGCGCATATTGACAATAAACTACATCTCCCATCATGCATTTCGTCGTCACCCACAATGATAACGGCAGCTATGAGCAAGACGCTTTTACTAATTAACCTGAACATGTCCAAGAGAAGAAAAATTGATACACAAAAATATAACTTTTATGTAATGTGTGTCAGTCGTGTAAGAGTTTAATCTACGTCGGCATTTTGACAGCAAACACGGAGCTAAGTATGCTAAAATTTGCCTGCAAGATAAACAAAGAACCGCTTCTGAAACCAAGCTAATGGATACTCTAACAACCACAAACCCTGAGTTTAATATAATAATGACTTAAATATTTGAAACTTTAATACATAATAAACACAGAAACAGTTATTTAACATTTATAATAAGGTGTAGTTTAATTTATTTTGATTTTCATTGCACTTTGTTACATTCTTGCTGGCCCTTCAACCATGATGCTGATGTGGCCCTCAGTGAAAATGAGTCTGAAACCCCTGTTTCTGGAATAAAAGCCTTCACCAGACACCTGGTACCGACTCGGCCGTGCGCCGGTACCGACTCGGCCGTGCGCCGGTACGACTCGACGGCGAAGTTGGGAAAGACGGGTACCTGGGTACCTCGGCGTGCGACCGGTACCGATCTCGGCGTGCGAAGTACCGACTCGGAGTGGCGCTGGTTACCAGGTCACCCAGGTCGCGGTGACTCTCAGAGGTTTCAGTCAAAGCAGCTGGAACTCTTTTCTTCGCTCTTGAAAGCGTTTCACCTTCCTCCAAGGAGGTTTTGTTGCAAAGCCTTCTGGGAGGTGGAACACCTGCAAGAACATCGATCCAAGCCCGTAACCTCCAACACTTCACAGCCTCGTCCTCCTCTGAGCGTCTGCGGACCTTCGGCTGAATGATGTTTCCTGATCCTCCAGACTGATGTGCAGGATCACCGCTGACCGCTGCTTCTATTTTTAACATAATTTAACTAACTTTTGCAGGATTGTTAGGGGTGAGTATTGGCAAGGACCTCGCAATACGATATGTATCATGATACTTGGGTCACGATTAGTGTTGGGCATCGTTTGGATTTTAACGATTCCGATTCTAATTCCGATTCTCTGTTTCAATTCCTGTTCAAAACGATTCTCGATTCCATTCTGATTCTTTGATTCCGTGTAGGTTCAATTCAGATTCGCGATTCTTATTCTAACAGTTATTCCGAATTCTGATTTTTTTCATTTAAAAAATTCTAATTCCGAAGGGGAGGAGCCTTTTTCACCACATTCGATTCGATTGTTACTTTTCTGTGGCACTCGTACGAACTACCTGTTACGCCTCGCAGCCAACGTAAACGGGTTGTTTCACTGGTGGCTGGCTGCTAACGCTAGCCTCACTTTGGCGTGCACACCTGGTTTCGTTTCCGTCGAGGAGTTTCTCGATGAAGACGGACTCTGTTGAAGTCGAAGATGCGACGGGAAGCAACGCAGTGAATTAAATACGCTACACGCGTTTGTTTTTGTGATGCCATGCAGGTGAAGGTGTTTTGCCATATTAGTCGTGCTCCCTCCTTTGGCAGTAACACGCTTCCCGCAGGTGTTGCACTGTGCCAGCTAGCCGTCATTTCCTGGACTGAAATGCAGCCAAACTGGAGAGCGGCGTCTCTTGGGATCCATGTTGTGGGTGAAGTCCCGTCGGCGACGGACGTGACGTCGACGCTAGCGCGGAGTTGAGTACGCCGGGCGGAGTAACATCAACAAACTAGTGCAGTAAATGAAAAAAAAATAAAAAAAATAGCGCAGACATTTAGGAACTGAAAAATGGAATCCAGGACCGAACGTTAGGAACCGATTCCTACCGATTCACAATACGATATTATCATGATATCACGATATATTGTGATATTCCACCCAGTTAATATCAAAATTAAAAGTAGTATATGTTCATCAGATGATATTGATCATTCAGAGGACAAATTGAGTCAAAAACTATTTGCTTCAAAACAACCTATTTATTGTTTATTATTAGTGTTTTTGAAAAAAATTGAAAAAAATCGCGGCTGAAAATCACGATATATTGCCAAATGGATTTTTTTCACACCCTTAATGATTGTAGTTGCAATCGCTGCACGTCCAGGTTACTGCAGATATCTGCAGGTAAAGGTGCGTCTGCAGCTGTACCTTCATTGAAATGCGTTCGTGTAGATGTATTTCCAGCAGCGTATAAACATGTGGTTATGACCCGGTAAAGACCCGAATGGACCGGTCCAGGGCCCCGCTGTCCAGTTCTGATGTGGTTATGACCCAGTAAAGACCCGAATGGACCGGTCCAGGGCCCCGCCGTCCAGTTCTGATGTGGTTATGACCCAGTAAAGACCCGAATGGACCGGTCCAGGGCCCCGCTGTCCAGTTCTGATGTGGTTATGACCCAGTAAAGACCCGAATGGACCGGTCCAGGGCCCCGCTGTCCAGTTCTGATGTGGTTATGACCCAGTAAAAGACCCGAATGGACCGGTCCAGGGCCCCTCTGTCCAGTTCTGATGTGGTTATGACCCAGTAAAGACCCAAATGGACCGGTCCAGGGCCCCGCTGTCCAGTTCTGATGTGGTCATGACCCAGTAAAGACCCGAATGGACCGGTCCAGGGCCCCGCTGTCCAGTTCCGATGTGGTTATGACCCAGTAAAGACCCGAATGGACCGGTCCAGGGCCCCGCTGTCCGGTTCTGATGTGGTTATGACCCAGTAAAGACCCGAATGGACCGGTCCAGGGTCCCGCTGTCCAGTTCTGATGTGGTTATAACCCAGTAAAGACCCGAATGGACCGGTCCAGGGCCCCGCTGTCCAGTTCTGATGTGGTCATGACCCAGTAAAGACCCGAATGGACCGGTCCAGGGCCCCGCTGTCCAGTTCTGATGTGGTTATAACCCAGTAAAGACCCGAATGGACCGGTCCAGGGCCCCGCTGTCCAGTTCTGATGTGGTTATAACCCAGTAAAGACCCGAATGGACCGGTCCAGGGTCCCGCTGTCCAGTTCTGATGTGGTTATGACCCAGTAAAGACCCGAATGGACCGGTCCAGGGTCCCGCTGTCCAGTTCTGATGTGGTTATAACCCAGTAAAGACCCGAATGGACCGGTCCAGGGCCCCGCTGTCCGGTTCTGATGTGGTTATGACCCAGTAAAGACCCGAATGGACCGGTCCAGGGCCCCGCTGTCCGGTTCTGATGTGGTTATGACCCAGTAAAGACCCAAATGGACCGGTCCAGGGTCCCGCTGTCCAGTTCTGATGTGATTATGACCCAGTAAAGACCCGAATGGACCGGTCCAGGGCCCCGCTGTCCAGTTCTGATGTGGTCATGACCCAGTAAAGACCCGAATGGACCGGTCCAGGGCCCCGCTGTCCAGTTCCGATGTGGTTATGACCCAGTAAAGACCCGAATGGACCGGTCCAGGGCCCCGCTGTCCAGTTCCGATGTGGTTATGACCCAGTAAAGACCCGAATGGACCGGTCCAGGGCCCCGCTGTCCGGTTCTGATGTGGTTATGACCCAGTAAAGACCCAAATGGACCGGTCCAGGGCCCCGCTGTCCAGTTCTGATGTGGTTATGACCCAGTAAAGACCCGAATGGACCGGTCCAGGGCCCCGCTGTCCAGTTCTGATGTGGTTATGACCCAGTAAAGACCCGAATGGACCGGTCCAGGGCCCCGCTGTCCAGTTCTGATGTGGTCGTGACCCAGTAAAGACCCGAATGGACAGTCTTCCCTCACCTGTCTTCCCTCACCTGCCTTGACTCTCACATGAGCTTTAGCTCCTCCCATTCCTAATCAATCTGACGTGGCTCCGCCCTTTAAAACACCTTCAGCTCTTCTGGGAAGTCTGGCCACCACATGTGTTTATGGGGATTTTTATTGATTTTTTATTTTATTTTATACGATGATGTCGGATTCGCTGCTCCAGGCCGACTTTTAAATGCAAAAATATATTTATTTACAAAAAAAAAAGAAGGCATAAATGACCTTTCTGAGCCGATGAGGGAAAGATGGAAGAACAAAGAAATACGCAGGCTCTTGAAAGTTAAGAGACCTGGTCTCACTATGTTCTTCATCATCCTCTGGCCCCGCCCCCTCAGTTTACCTGTCCTACCACATCATGGCTGAGCCGCTGTAGTTCCCTGACACTCCTCTAGAAACAGTCTGCACGTCTGGGTGGTTCATTTATACACCTGTGGACATGGAGGTGACTGGAACACCTGGTTCAACTCTGATCCAGGATCAGTTTTACTGCACCTGTTGACGCGTGAGCTGAAATGTTTTATAGCTGAAATATCGATCTACCAGTGAAACGCTTCAGCGTCACGCCGGCGTCGACCCTCCAGCTCTGCTCTGCTGCACGCTGAAGCGGGACGGCGGGAACGGCGAGCCGTTAATATGCTGCTCAGGTCTGCAGCAGGCTGAGCTCCGGCGCGCCCTTCCCCGGAAAACATCTCCATCCGCGCACGACGGCGCGCCTCGGCGTGACCGGCGGTAACACCGCAGCATGTTCATCCTCATCAGCCCAGGGAAAGGTGGCTGATGGGAAATGTGGTCTTAATTAGACCAAACGGCACCAGTAACGACGCAGAGCAGCCGGTCCTGCCGGAGCGGCGCCTCCTCTGGGCCGCGCCTCCTCTGGGGCGCGCCACCTCTGGGCCGCGCCTCCTCTGGGGCGCGCCCCCGGGCCGCCGCTGCATCTGCATATTTCTACATAAATCACCTTGGTTTTGGCTCATTTCCTCACTCAGCATCAAGTGTCTCACATCGCTGGCTTCAGGGGAAGACGAGCTTCCTGTCGGACTCCGTTACCGCATGGAAACGATTAGTTTTATTATCTGGACTGGAACACGCAGAAATATCTGAAGCTGTTTGTGGTTTTTACTATGTTAATATCTTAATTACCAAAACTGGGACACACGGGTGTTCTGGTCCTTAACGAGGCAACTCCTTCATTTAACAGCCCTCCTTTATTTCCTTTATTTCCTTTATTTATACTGTAAACAAACCCACAGTTGGACGTCATGCTGCTGGAATCCGCCGGATCCTCTGAACAGACGCGACTGCTGCTGTTTGTGCTGCTGACTAGACTTTAAAAAAGACTTTGGTAGATCCTCCTTCGCTCACTTATCACCTTCATTTTCTTTTTTTTTTTTGTGGTGTGCTTTGTTGATGTCTTTTTTCTTTCTTTCTTTTTTAATAAGGAAAAAAAGTAAGGGTTAGGGCTTTGTTCCATCTCTAATTATTAGGAGTGTAAATGTTTCACTCACAAAACGATCCGATTCAAATCTTGATTCACAGGCTACGACCCGATTCAGGGACGATTCATAATAAATAGTAAACAATTCGATTTGGTACGATTCAATACGATTCTATACAGTTCGATACGATTCGATAAAGTTCGATAAAGTTAGATACGATTCGGTACAATTCGATACAATTCGGTACGATTCAGTATGATTCGATACAGTTCGATACGATTCGGTACAATTCGGCACGATTTTATACGGTTTGATACGATTCGGTATGATTGGATACGATTCTGTACAATTCGATACGATTCGATACGATTCGATAAAGTTCGATAAAGTTCTATACGATTCGGTACAATTTGATACAATTTGGCATGATTCGATACGGTTCGATACGATTCGGTACAATTCAATAATATTCGGTACGATTCAGTATGATTCGATACCAATACGATTTGGTACAATTCGGCACGATTCGATACGGTTCGATACGATTCGGTACAATTCGATATGATTCGGTGCAATTCGGTACGGTTCGATACGATTCTGTACAATTCGATATGATTCAATACAATTCGATACGATTCGGTAAAAGTTGATACGATTTGGCATGATTCGATACGATTCCACACTATTCGATACGATTCGGTACAATTCGATACAATTCGGTACGATTTGATACGATTCGGTACAGTTGGATACGGTTGGATACCATTCGGTACGATTCGATACGATTCGGTACAGTTCGGCACGATTTTATACGGTTTGATACGATTCGGTATGATTCGATACGATTCTGTACAATTCGAGAAGGTTCGATACGATTCATTACAATTCGATAAAGTTCGATAAAGTTCTATACGATTCGGTACAATTTGATAAAATTTGGCATGATTCGATACGGTTCGATACGATTCGGTACAATTCAATAATATTCGGTACGATTCAGTATGATTCGATACCAATACGATTCGGTACAATTCGGCACGATTCGATACGGTTCGATACGATTCGGTACAATTCGATACGATTCTGTACAATTCGATATGATTCAATACAATTCGATACGATTCGGTACAAGTTGATACGATTTGGCATGATTCGATACGATTCCACACTATTCGGTACGATTCGGTACAATTCGATACAATTCGGTACGATTTGATACGATTCGGTACAGTTGGATACGGTTGGATACCATTCGGTACGATTCGATACGATTCGGTACAGTTCGGCACGATTTTATACGGTTTGATACGATTCGGTATGATTCGATACGATTCTGTACAATTCGAGAAGGTTCGATACGATTCATTACAATTCGATAAAGTTCGATAAAGTTCTATACGATTCGGTACATTTGATAAAATTGGCATGATTCGATACGGTTCGATACGATTCGGTACAATTCAATAATATTCGGTACGATTCAGTATGATTCGATACCAATACGATTCGGTACAATTCGGCACGATTCGATACGGTTCGATACGATTCGGTACAATTCGATACGATTCTGTACAATTCGATATGATTCAATACAATTCGATACGATTCGGTACAAGTTGATACGATTTGGCATGATTCGATACGATTCCACACTATTCGGTACGATTCGGTACAATTCGATACAATTCGGTACGATTTGATACGATTCGGTACAGTTGGATACGGTTGGATACCATTCGGTACGATTCGATACGATTCGGTACAATTCGGCACGATTTTATACGGTTTGATACGATTCGGTATGATTCGATACGATTCTGTACAATTCGAGAAGGTTCGATACGATTCATTACAATTCGATAAAGTTCGATAAAGTTCTATACGATTCGGTACAATTTGATACAATTTGGCATGATTCGATACGGTTCGATACGATTCAGTACAATTCGATACAATTCGGTACGATTCAGAATGATTCGATACAGTTCGATACGATTCGGTATGATTCGATACCAATATGATTCGGTACAATTCGGCACGATTCGGTATGATTCGATGCGATTTGATACGATTCGGTACAATTCGATTCAATTCGGTACGATTTGATACGATTCGGTACAATTCTATACCATTCGGTATGATTTGGTACGATTCGGTACTATTCTGTACAATTCGATATGGTTCGATTCAATAAAAATTGACAATTTAACCCCAACTAGTTATTTTGCTTTATTACTGAGAAGAAAAAGAGAAACACAAAATTAATTTCAAAATAGTATTCTTTTGTTTATTTAACATCCAAGAGACAGTAGACCAGGCCTACTGGACATAAATTCAGACATTAACTTAATCCTTTACAATAAACCTGGAGGGATAATCGACGTTACATAATGAAACGCAAAACTCTGTCTGGTCTGACTCACTTCACAGGTTTGCAAAACTCTGCTCATACTTAAAATCCAATTCTTATTTTCCCTCAACAGAAAATAAAAGATGGTAAAAATGGCACAAAGTTTAATTATTCCTGCTAATGTGAGAATCCACTGAGCATAAGGCTGAGGTTAGATATCAGAAATAATAGTTGTTATAAAACAATTAAGTTGCCGATTAAAGAAAAAATTCAGAATGACGTGATACAGTCACTGGTGAACTTCAACACCCCTACAAATATATTTATTGAATACATCTGTCATATGATTATATAAGTTTGGTTTAAATGACAGACAGTTACTTTTTACAGTTAAATGTTCAGCTGTTAATAAAATAAACTCAGGTTACAGTTTCTGGAGGAGGTGCAGCAGATTTCAACCCTGCAGCTTCTTAAATCTATAATCGTCCTCAACCAGCGCTCGGGGCGAACGGCTGCTAGCGTCCGCAGAAGAAAGCAGCGAAGCTTCTGGACCGCTGGGAGGCGAAACCGAAGGAAGAACGATTCCAGGCAACGTTTCCAAGCAAAAGTCTCAGGAATTGTGGGAGTTTTAAAGTTTGGTGAAGCTTTGAAGGTTTGAAAGTTTCTCTCTGAGGCGTAAAAGACGACCAGTTAAAGCTCAAGTTCACGGCTAACGATGTTTTCATCTGTTGGATGTTGAGCGGCTGCGTTAGCGGTTTTTCTTCGTAGATTTTCTCTCAGCGACCCGTCTCTTGTTCGCTCTTATAGCGTTGATGAACTTTAATCTCTGGTTACGTAACTGCTAATATTTAAAGCCGCTCTATGCAGCAGTACCGCCGTTGACCACATGGGGGCAAACAGAGCTGCCGCGCCGACGAAACAGCCGCCGCCGCGCTTACGGCAGCACCTGACTCGTGAAACGCTGCCCCCGTGTGGCCAGCGGTTGTATTTCTACATCGAGTGGCTTTAACGGTAGCAGAGCCGTGGGCCCGTCCGAGCCCGTGGGTCGTCAGTCTGAGCCTGTGGGTCCGTCCGAGCCCGTGGGCTGTTGGTCCGAGCCCGTGAGCCGGTCCGAGCCCGTGGATGCGTCCGAGCCCGTGGGTCCGTCCGAGCCCGAGCCCGTGGTCCGAGCCCGTCCGAGCCCGTGGGTCCGTCCGAGCCCGTGGTCCGTCCGAGCCCTGGGCCCGTCGGGGTCGTCCGAGCCCGTGCCCGTGGTCCGTCCGAGCCCGTCCCCGTGGTCCGTCCGACCCGGGCCGTGTCCGAGCCCGTGGGCCGTCCGAGCCCGTGGGTCCGTCCGAGCCCGTGGGTCCGTCCGAGCCCGTGGGTCGTCCGAGCCCGTGGGCGTCCGAGCCCGTGGGTCCGTCCGCCCGTGGGCCGTCCGAGCCCGTGGGTCCCGTCCGAGCCCGTGGGTGCGTCCGAGCCCGTGGTCCCCCGTGGCCGTCCGAGCCCGTGGGTCCGTCCGAGCCCGTGGGTCCGTCCGAGCCCTGGGTCCGAGCCGTGGGCCGGTCCGAGCCCTTGGGTCCGTCCGAGCCCGTGGGTCCGTCCGAGCCCGTGGGTCCCTGGGTCCCGTCCGAGCCCGTGGGTTGGGTCCGAGCCCGTGGGTGCGTCCGAGCCCGTGGGTCCGTCCAAGCCCGTGGGTCCGTCCGAGCCCGTGGGTCGGTCCGAGCCCGTGGGTCCGTCCGAGCCCGTGGGTCTGTCCGAGCCCATGGGTCCGTCCGAGCCCGTGGGTCCGTCCGAGCCCGTGGATGCGTCCGAGCCCGTGGGTCCGTCCGAGCCCGTGGGTCCGTCCGAGCCCGTGGGTGCGTCCGAGCCCGTTGGCCGTCGCTCCCCACGGCTGGAAACGAGGGTGACGCTCAGCTGTTTACCCAGCGGCTCACGAGGAGCCGCCGCCGCGGAGCTCGAGGGCTTTTCAGCTCGTGTTCGGGAACCCGGTTGCCACGGGGAACCGCCAGGTGATTGATGGCAGCCGCTTTCACGCCGTCAGCCTCCCCGTGAGAGGCTGCCTGTTACCACGGTGACAGCAGACGTGCCCCCACCTGCGTCGCAGATGAATGAAGATAATCCTTCTCTCAGGAGAGCCGGAGCGGCGGAACGATCAGCTGTGATGTTTTACCGTAGAACGTTAATAACACGAAGTTTCAGCGTCGACTGGAGACTCTTCAGAACCTCCAGTCCTTCGTTTGGACCGGAGTCCTGCTGGTTCTGGACTCGGTTCCTTCATGGACTGATCCTTCGCTGGCGTCTGTTCTGGGTTTGAGATTAGAAATCACTCGTTTAAAACTAGTAATCAGGGACCAGGTCCGGTTCTGCTACCAGGTGTCAGTTCACCTCCATGCAGGTGTTCTGGACTAACGGACCGGTCCGGTTTGTGTCAGATGGTCTCGTTCCTTCATATCCAGACTGCTTTTGAAGCAACTTCCCTCTTTGGAGACGGTCGTCATCGTCCCACGAAGGTCGGCGTCACCTGGATCCTCAGGACCAGCCGGTTCTTTCAGAGTGGATCTGCAACATCTACCGGACCTCCACGGTGTCACCTGGTCCTTTACTGGGTTGTTTTTACAGCGAGAACAGAAGTTCTGGAAATAACAGCCCACATATTCATCTGTAATGTGTAAGAGCTGCTAGAACTTTCTGAGCCCGTGGCCCGTGAGTGTCTCACCTGAGATAGAGCGGAGTTAATAAGGTCATGAGCCGGTCCCTGTAGGAACTGGACCGATCAGGTGACACCTGACGAGGCGTCACTGGGCTCAGTTAGTCAACGGCCCTCCTGGTTTCCAGAACCGTCTCCTTCCCGTCATCAGTGTCTGAAACGATGGCGGCCTTCTGGAGATGCAGTCTGCTGCTCTAGATGGAGTCTGCTGCTCTAGACGAAGTCTGCTGCTCTAGATGGAGTCTGCTGCTCTAGATGGAGTCTGCTGCTCTAGATGAGTCTGCTGCTCTAGATGAAGTCTGCTGCTCTAGATGCTGCTCTAGATCTGCTGCTCTAGATGCAGTCTGCTGCTCTAGATAAGTCTGCTGCTCTAGACGAAGTCTGCTGCTGCTCTAGATGAAGTCTGCTGCTCTAGATGCTGCTAGTCTGCTGCTCTAGATGAAGTGCTCTAGATGCTGCTCTAGATGAAGTCTGCTGCTCTAGATGAAGTCTGCTGCTCTAGACTCTGCTCTAGATGAAGTCTGCTGCTCTAGCTGCTCTAGATGCAGTCTGCTGCTCTAGATGAAGTCTGCTGCTCTAGATGAGTCTGCTGCTCTAGATGCAGTCTGCCTGCTCTAGATGACTCTGCTGCTCTAGATGCTCTAGAAGTCTGCTGCTCTAGATGGAGTCTGCTGCTCTAGACGAATCTGCTGCTCTAGCTCTGCTGAGCTCTAGATGAGTCTGCTGCTCTAGATGCAGTCTGCTGCTCTAGATGGAGAGTCTGCTGCTCTAGATGAGAGTCTGCTGCTCTAGACGAAGTCTGCTGCTCTAGATGAAGTCTGCTGCTCTAGACGAAGTCTGCTGCTCTAGATGGAGTCTGCTGCTCTAGATGCTGCTCTAGTCTGCTGCTCTAGACGAGATCTGCTGCTCTAGATGAAGTCCTGCTGCTCTAGACTCTGCTGCTCTAGATCTGCTGCTCTAGATGCTCTTCTGCTCTAGATCTCTAGATGTCTGCTGCTCTAGATGTCTGCTGCTCTAGACGAAGTCTCTGCTCTAGATGAGTCTGCTGCTCTAGATGCAGTCTGCTGCTCTAGATGAAGTCTGCTGCTCTAGATGGAGATCTGCTGCTCTAGATCTGCTGCTCTAGATGAAGTCTGCTGCTCTAGCTGCTGCTAGCTCTCTGTCTGCTGCTCTAGAGTCTGCTGCTCTAGATGCTCTGCTGCTCTAGATGAAGTCTGCTCTAGACGAAGTCTGCTGCTCTAGATGAAGTCTGCTGCTCTAGATGAGTCTGCTGCTCTGCTCTGCTCTAGCTTGCTCTAGATGATGCTCTAGAGAAGTCTGCTGCTCTAGATGTCTGCTGCTCTAGATGCACTGCTCTCTAGATGAAGTCTGCTGCTCTAGACGAGTCTGCTGCTCTAGATGCGTCTGCTGCTCTAGATGAGTCTGCTGCTCTAGATGTGCTGCTCTAGATGCTCTGCTGCTCTAGATCTGCTGCTCTAGACTCTGCTGCTAGATGACTAGACTGCTGCTCTAGATGAAGTCTGCTGCTCTAGATGTCTGCTCTAGATGTCTGCTGCTCTAGATGCTGCTGCTCTAGATTCTGCTGCTCTAGACAAGTCTGCTGCTCTAGATGCAGTCTGCTGCTCTAGACGAAGTCTGCTGCTCTAGATGGAGTCTCTGCTCTAGAATCTGATGGAGTCTGCTGCTCTAGATGCAGTCTGCTGCTGCTCTAGATGCAGTCTGCTGCTCTAGACAAGTCTGCTGCTCTAGAGAGTCTGCTGGTGCTTCTAGATGCTCTGCTGCTCTAGATGCTGCTGCTCTAGATGCAGTCTGCTGCTCTAGACGAAGTCTGCTGCTCTAGATGTAGTCTGCTGCTCTAGACAGTCTGCTGCTCTAGACGAAGTCTGCTGCTCTAGATGCTCGAGATGAAGTCTTCTGCTCAATATGCAGTCTGCTGCTCTAGACGAAGTCTGCTGCTCTAGATGTAGTCTGCTGCTCTAGATGCAGTCTGCTGCTCTAGACAGTCTGCTGCTCTAGAGGAAGTCTGCTGCTCTAGATGCAGACTGCTGCTCTAGACAAAGTCTGCTGCTCTAGAGGAAGTCTGCTGCTCTAGACGCAGTCTGCTGCTCTAGACAAAGTCTGCTGCTCTGGACGCTCTGTTGACATGGAGCGCATTGAAGCGTCTCAACAGCGTCGGACTCAACAAGCTTTTTACTGAAAATCGTTCACGGGAACGACACTGCTGATCCCGGTCTGGTCGAGGCTCCGCCTCCGTCATGTCCCGTCCTTCTCTGATTGGTCGGCCATCTCTCTGGCAGAGCGTCCTCAGCGCTGCCGTCCAGCTCGTGCGCTGCTGAGCGGGTCAGTCCAGGAAAGTTCAGCTTTTCGAACGTTGCCACAAGAGATCGTAGACGTCTGTGGGACTTTGACATCACGTAAAAACTCAGCGGGAAGAAATCTGCGTGGTCATTGGCTGGTATGATGGTGGCGCCGGTGTTGCTGCTCAACGTCCTAAACTGTTTTTATATTAATAATATAATATAATATATATAATATAACTTATATTAATATAAGTATTGACCTGATAACTTTCTCCTAGAGCAGTGATTCCCAAAGTGTGGGCCGCGGCCCCCTGGTGGGCCGTCGTGGTACTGCAGGTGGGCCGTGAGATGTCATTAAAATTAAACAAATATGTTTCAAATCCTTAATCTTTTTAAAATGTTTTTTTTTAAATTATTGTAAAACGTTTATAAGATGATTAAAAAAACATTAAGAGGTAATAAAACAAACCAGTTAAATGTTATTCTGCTGCCGTTTTAACTTAATATGACAAGTGTCACCTTATTTGTTGACCCCTTACATTTATATCGGATCATGGTTCCTGGTCCTGGATGTTGATCACAGTTGTGATTAAAGGTTCTGGTGGGCCGTGGAGGTTTTTCACAGTTCAAATTGGGCCTTGGTGTTCTGTAGTTTGGGAAAGGCTGATCTAGAAGATGATTAACTGATTAACGTGTCGCTTTATCTCTATTTGTGACGCTAACTGGTTAGCGTGAAGCCCACGTCCATGTGGCGTTCACATGTTACCACAGACGGTCGTGATCACGTGACCTCTGCTGGAGCGTAGAGGTAGATGTCCAGAGAACCTCCTCTTCCTGTCCGAGGTGATCGAGCTCGTCTCTGATTGGCCGCTCATCAGCGGCGGCCTCGCTTCGATCCCTCCCTCTCTCTCTGCTCCAGCTCAGCGGCTGTGCGAGATAGGAAATGACCTACATAGCGCGGCGGCGGCTCCCTCTCGCTTCGGCTGTCGTTTGCATTTCAAGGGGCGATGAATAATTTACATTTACACGCACACACGTGTGCGCGCGCACACACGCGCGCACAATTCCCAGGCCTCCCCTTCTGAACGGTGAACGTCCCACCGCAACATGACAGGCCTCAATAACGCTGGAGAGCCGAACTCAGATGTTCGCTGGAGGAGGCGAAGGGAGGTGGCGGGAACGCCGGGAAACCAAAGGTGAAAGTTTCTGATGCGAGGAGGAGGAGGAGGAGGAGGAGGAGGAGGAGAGGAGGAGGAGGAGGAGGAGGAAGGAGGAGGGAAAAGGGAACAATGGGAAATGAAGATGAGGAGTCCTTTAAGGTGAAGGAAGCCAAATGAATGACCTACAGAGAGGACGACCCCCCCCCCCCCACACACACACACACACCTGCACCACACCACACACACACACACACACACCACACACACATGCACACTCACATGCATGAGGACCCTCATAAATGAATCAAAGTCAGTTTCACTTTAACCTCTCGTGCCTCTACATCACACGTGTCAAACACGAGGCCCGCGGGCCAAATGTGGCCCGTCACGTCATTGTATGTGGCCCCTCGAGAGCTTGTGTATTATTGGCTTAAATTTTAAACCAATATTTTAAGATTTAAAATAAGCTTAAACCGCTTTAAAGCACATATTGTCAATAAACTACATCTCCCATCATGCATTTCGTCGTTACCCACAACGATAATAATAGATATGAGCAAGACGACTTTTCAGAACTGACGGACTTCAGAAAAACCTCTACAAACTAACCCCGACATGTCCAAGAAAAGAAAAATGACACACAAAAGTATAACTTTTGTGTGTCAGTCGTGAAAGAGTTTAATCTACGTTGGCATTTTGACAACAAACACGGAGCTAAGTATGCTAAATTTAGCCTCCGAGAAAAACAAAGAACCGCTTCTGAAACCAAGGTAATGGATACTCTAACAACCACAAACCCTGAGTTTAATATAATGACTTAAATGTTTGAAACTTGGATACATAATAAATACAGAAACCGTTATTTAACATTTATAATAAGGTGTAGTTTAATTTATTTTGATTTTCATTGCATTTTGTTACATTCATGCTGTCAGTCTGGCCCTTCAACCATGATGATGATGTCGGCCCTCAGTGGAAATGAGTACACCCCTGATCTACATCTTCACGTGCACGGGTCAACGTGCACGACGCATCTGTGTGGCGTGTGTCAATCAAAAAAAAAAAAAAAAACGCACCGGAAATAAATGGAAATGTTTCCGGGGGACCGTAAAAGGTGACGGACCTGGCTGTGACGGCTTTGTAGTTCACGACTCGTGGAGCTGATAAAGTTGTCCACCGTCGGTCCTCTTGGAAGTGCTCTGAGGAAAACAACCGGATTTGGGTTTATTTTAACATCCTGATTGTCGCGACGAGGCTTTGAAGCGGCGGCCATGTTGGTAGCTACGGGAGTGGATTGTGAACAACAAGTTGGGAGTCACAGGAAGCCAGAAAAAAAGAAGAAACACAGAAAGACAGAGGGAGAACAACAGATCCGTGTAATCTGACAGGTCGTCAGCTGAAGCAAAGTAATGTTGAAACGGTTTAGATCCACGTCAAGACTCAGAGACTGAAGCTACCTGCTACCTGGGACACCTGACGTCCTTCTTACCTCGTTGGTGGAGCTGAGCGGTCCACAGAAGCAGTCTACAAATGGACCTATGGAGGACACAGGGACCAGGACCAGGACCAGGGAACTGGACATGGACATGGTCAACGGGTGCAGTGGAGACATGTTTATATCTACATGTGAAGGATCTGACTGCAGACATCGTGGAGCTCCACTGGAGACCAGAGACCCATGACGTCCTCCCTGGAGGGACCGGAGTTGGACCTCCCTGGAGGGACCGGACCTCCCTGGAGGGATCGGACCTCTCTGGAGGGACCGGGGTCAGACCTCTCCGGAGGGACCGGGGTCGGACCTCCCTGGAGGGACCGGGGTCGGACCTCTCTGAAGGGACCGGGGTCAGACCTCCCTGGAGGGACCGGACCTCTCTGGAGGGAGGGACCGGGGTCGGACCTCTCTGGAGGGACCGGACCTCTCTGGAGGGACCTGGGTCTGGAGGGACCGGGGTCGGACCTCTCTGGAGGGACCGGAGTTGGACCTCCCTGGAGGGACCGGGGTCGGACCTCTCTGGAGGGACCGGGGTCGGACCTCTCTGGAGGGACCGGGGTCGGACCTCTCTGGAGGGACCGGGGTCGGACCTCCCTGGAGGGACCGGGGTCGGACCTCCCTGGAGGGACCGGGGTCGGACCTCCCTGGAGGGACCGGGGTCGGACCTCTCTGGAGGGACCGGGGTCGGACCTCCCTGGAGGGACCGGGGTCGGACCTCTCTGGAGGGACCGGGGTCGGACCTCCCTGGAGGGACCGGGGTCGACCTCTCTGAGGGGACCGGGTCGGACCTCTCTGGAGGGACCGGTCGGACCTCTGGAGGGACCGGGGTCGGACCTTGGAGGGACCGGGGTCTGACCTCTCTGGACCGGACCTGAGGGACCGGGGTCGACCTCCCTGGAGGGACCGGACCTCTCTGGAGGGACCGGGGTCGGACCTCTCTGGGGGACCGGGGTTGGACCTCCCTGGTTGGACCTCGGACCTCTCTGGAGGGACCGGGGTCGGACCCTCTGGAGGGACCCCCTGGGGACCTCCCTGGAGGGACCGGGGTCTTACCTCGGACCTCTCCTGGAGGGGCGGACCTCTGTCGGACCCTGGGACCCCTGGAGGACCCCTCTTCTTTCGGACCTCCCCTGGACCCTGGAGGGACCGGGGGTCGGACCTCTCTGTAGGTCCCGGGTCGGACCTCCCTGGAGGGACCGGGGTCGTACTCTCTCTGAGGGACCGGGTCGGACCGGGGGACTTTTTCGACCTCTCTGGAGAACCGGACCTCTCTGGACCTGGAGGGGTCTCTGGAGGAACCGGACCCTCTGGATGGACCGGGTCGGACCTCTCTGGAGGAACCTGACTCTCTTTTCGGACCTCTTGTAGGAGGGACCGGGGTCGGACCTCTCCGGATGGACTGGGGTCGGATCTTTCTGGAGGAACCGGACCTCTCTGGAGGAACCGGACCTCTCTGGATGGACCGGGGTCGGACTCTCTGGAGGGATCGGACCTCTCTGGAGGGACCGGGGTCGGACCTCCTTGTAGGGAGGGACCGGGGTCGGACCTCCCCGGTGGGACCGGGTCAGACCCTACTCAGACTGGGATCGTCTCCTGGCTCGTGGCTGTGATTTCCAGAAAGTCTACATGGTAACAAACGTTGCCAGTCAGTTGGTGTCTGGAGGTGTTTTGAAGTTTCCACTCTCTCTCACACGTGCTCAGATTGAATTTCAGCGAGCCTCCCGTGTCGCCGTGCGGCGCCCGTTGACGATGTCGGATCCAGAGCGGCAGCAGCGCAGGAATTAATTTGCTCTTTTCATTTCCCAGCTTGTTCGTGCAGCAGAGTTTCCCTCCCCTCCTCAGGTGTGAGCTGCCTCAGGGGGCGGAGCTCCAGGACTGACATCGGTTAGATGTTGGCAGCTACATCATCTGCTCGTTGGTGATTATCAGACTGTTTATTTCAGACTCTGTGAGCATCAACGGTTTCTTCTTCTTCTGCTTCAGTTTACAGTGTAGTTTATTTAGATGCTGCAGGTACGTCCTCTCCAGGTGCAGACCAGGACCCATCCTGACAGGCCGGACTGGAGGGAACCTCCAACCCACGGTGTTACTGTGGCAGCTGATGTAAATGAATCCGTATGGATGCACAATAACTATCGACCCGATAACTATCAGCCCGATAACAGGAAATTATGACATCATCCCGATAAGTTTGATATCACGACGAATAGCCCCGATAACATTTATATTTCTGTCAACACAGCAGTGTCTCGCTCCCTCTGAGCCTTGAATGCCAGCATGATGTTATGTTCAAGTGACGTCAGCATAATCAAAAAACGATTACTCAATCAGGAAATCAGAATACCCCCTCATGCAGAAAAACACTCGTTACTCGGTCATAATTTTAGTAGTTGATGACTTTAATTGATATTTGCAGTATTTTCCCACATGTTACACATAAAAAAAGAAAAAAATAGAAAAGGCTGAAAGAACGGCTAGCAAACGAGGGAACGTGGGAATTTACGTTACACCTTGAATGCAGCCTGCAGCACAGCGCTGATCACAACAAACATGGCGGCGATAGTTCGCTAGCGAATCCTACGAGGAGAAAAAATAGCACAAGCTTTAATACGTCAAACCTGATCAGCCACCTGATACATAACTATCACTTTTTAAAGTTTTGAACTCACACTAAGGTGAGCTAATGCTAACATGAGCTAACGTGAGCTAGCCAGCAGCAGAGAATTCACTGGGACTTACACACATCGGCGAGGCTTTTGAAAAATCCAAGAAATTTTCCAAAGATGACCTACGGGCAAATGTTTGAATCTAACTTGTGTCAGTGCATTAATTTTCTATATAATTTTATTTTTTCTAAACTTCTGGAAGTCATTTTTTCAGTTAGTAATTCTGATGCATGTATTTCCATCAGTTCAAGGAGCCTTTATTTTTATATCAGTCAGTAATGAACCTTATTTAAGTTAATGTGAGATATCAAATAGGTTTGTTGATAGTTTTATGAAAATGTTGAGAGGCTTGTTGATATTTTATCAAGTTTTTTAAACGAGAAATTAGTGATTTTGCAAAATTCATGATTTTATGAGAAAAAGTCGACATCTGATGTCAAACAACAGTGATTTTTGGAAATTATAAGATTTTATCGCAAAATTTTGCTTTGTACAACAAAGCTGAAGTTTTACAAAACTTGAAATTTTATATAGAAAATTACAACACAAATGACACAATTTTACAGGATACGACACATACATACAGTTTTACAAAGTTACAACATAAATCTGTCATTTTGTAAAATTGTATATATGTATTGTAAAATAGTCCCCAAAAAATTGTAGTTTTGTGAAAGTTATGATATTATAGTTGTAATAAGTTGCAATTTTGAGAAATTTTGTCAATTTATGAAGTAGCAGTTTTACAAAACTCAATATTTTGCAATGTAGCATTTTTTTGGTCAAAAAGTAAATGGTTTTACAAAATGTAAAATTATATGAAAAAGTTTTTACAGCAAAAGCTAATATTTTCCAGCAAAAAGTTAATTTGTGATTTTACAGCAAATATCACTTTCTTACCAAAAACGTTAATAATTAAAAAAATATATATGATGAGTATCTCCATGACTGAATAATTAAAAACAACTAGTGCTGTAGCTATATTATATTATATTTAGAGCTGAGCAAGTTAACGCGTTATTGTCGCTAGAGCGCCCCCTGAGGGCTGAAGAGAAATTCATAAAAAAAGCCGCATCTCTGTATAAACCTCATGGTTTAAAGCGTGGGACAAAAGTAACGGCTGGAAAATACGGTACTTGTGTGTGTCATCGTTTATCGATATCGGTTTTAAAAAGCAGTTATCGTGCATGAACCTGATTTGTCTGGACGCGGTGACTGATAACTTGTGTGAAGCATCACATTTCGATCCACCAAAGACTCTCCGGGTTCGTTTGAGGTCGTCCAGCCTGAATCCTTTGTTTATCTGTGTGCTCTGGTGAGCAGCCTGTTTCCTCCACTGCTCCCCGCTCACTCTGCTGTTAACGGCTTCTTCCTTCTTCCTGAACTGATCGGGCTCGTTCCCGCCAGTTGGGCGCCATGACGACAGAGGTGATTGTTTCTTCTCGAACCGAACTGCCGTCGCCTCTGTTGGAGGCCACGTTTGTGTGACGGGAGGTGACTGAGTTTAATCCGTCCTCTAACCGTCACCTCAGAGTCCACCTGCACCTGGTTAGAAGTTTGACCCAACGACCACATCTGACCCTCTGAGGAAGACGGTTGATTTCACAGCAGCTGTAATCATCTCCGAAACAGTCAACAGAGACTGACTGGAAGCAGAGCGTCCTGGCGGCGTCCTGGCGGCGTCCTGACGGCGTCCTGGCATCCTGGCGGCGTCCTGGCGGCGTCCTGACGGCGTCCTGGCGGCGTCCTGGTGGCGTCCTGGCGGCGTCCTGGCGGCGTCCTGGCGGCGTGGCGGCGTCCTGGCGGCGTCCGGCGTCCTGCGTCCTGGCGTGCCGTCCTGGCGTCCGTCCTGGCGGCGTCCTGGCGGCGTCCTGGCGGCGTCCTGGCGCCTGTGGCGGCGTGGCGGCGTCCTGGCGGCGTCCTGGCATCGGCGTCCGGCTGGCGGCGTCCTGGCGGCGTCCTGGCGGCGTCCTGGCGGCGTCCTGCGGCGTCCTGGCGGGCCTCCTGGCGGCGTGGAGGCGGCTCCTGGGGGCGTCCTGGCGTCCTGGCGGTCCTGGCGGCCTCCTGGTGGCGTCCTGGAGCGCGTCCTGGCGGCGTCCTGGCGGCGTCCTGGCGGCGTCCTGGCGGCGTCCTGGCGGCGGCGGCGGCGTGCCTGGCGCGCTGGTCGTCGTGGCGGCGTCCTGGGCGGCGTCCTGGCGCGTCCTTCCTGGCGGCGTCCTGGTGGCGTCCTGGTGGCGTCCTGGCGGCGTCCTGGCGGCGTCCTGGGCGGCGTCCTGGCGCGTCCTGGCGGCGTCCTGGCGGCGTGGAGCAGAGCGTCCTGGTGGCGTCCTGTCGGCGTCCTGGCGGCGTCCTGGGTCGGGAGCAGAGCGTCCTGGCGGCGTCGTCCTGGCAGCAGTCCTGGGCGGCGTCCTGGCGGCGTCCTGTCGGCGTCCTGGCGGCGTCCCTGGCAGCAGCATCCTGGCGGCGTCCTGGTGGCGTCCTGGCGGCGTGGCGGCGTGGCGGCGTCCTGGCGGCGTCCTGGCGGCATGGAGCAGAGCATCCTGGCGGCGTCCTGGCGGCGTCCTGGCGGCATGGAGCAGAGCATCCTGGTGGCGTCCTGGCGGCGTCCTGGCGGCGTCCTGGCGGCGTCCTGTTGGCGTCCTGGTGGCGCCTGGCGGCGTCCTGGCGGCGTGGAGCTTTGCTCCCCTCTGGATGAGTCTGAACGGAGGATTTACCGCCTCCAGCCGGCTCCAACCAGCTGCTCCCGTCCCCAGACGATAAACATGGCCGACCCGCTTGTTTGCTTTACTGTTTGCTTTTGCATAAATTATTTTCTGAATATATTTCAGGCGCGTTGCCTGAGAGCAACGACCGGGGGAACGCCAGAAAGACGGGAGGGTTGCGTGAGGAGGAGCATCAGAGGTAAAACTCATGTTCGGAGGGAGATCCATGAGGAGGAGACCCTGGACACCTGGACAGATGTTTAGGAACGTCTGTTAAAGATGTTCTGACCCGGCCGGGCCGGGCTCAGGTGAGGACCAACGCCGCCAGACTGAAGGCCGGCGGTTTTGATCCGCCAGCATCCCGGACGGTTGAACCTCTGACTGACAGGAAGTGACGCTCCTGCGCCTACGTTTCCATCCAGCGTCCTCACGTGAGGACGGATTAACAGAACCGGGAGCTCGCCATTGTCTCGTCGCCGTCAGGTGATTGCTGTTGCCATGGAGACGTGCTTGGTCCGGAAACAATGGCGAGGTGTGTGCGGTCCCTTTTCTTCCTCCGTGAACGTGAATGCGGAGAATCTACGACGAGGATCAAACTACCGGTGACGTTCGAGAACAAGGAAACACCTCGACAGCCTCCAGAGTTCTGGAATCAGAGTCTGGACCCGTTTGGATCTGGATCTGTTCGGTGACTCAACCTTTACAAACATGGCTGTGTTTTCAGTGATGTCACTCTGTCCAGATACTTTTGAAAGACCAGAAGAAGGCGGTACTTCCTGTAGTTCCTGAACGGTTGATGGTTAGAGTTCTGGAGTCGCGGCTGAAGTCAACGCTTTGATCACATCACCTGTGGAGGTGAATACAATCTATGAGTATTGAATATGAGTATATTTATTAGTACTGTAGCTATATTATATTATATTATATTATACTTAGGGCTGTCAAAGTTAACGCGTTAACGCATGATTAACGCAAAATAGTTTTAACGCAACTAATTTTTTTAACGCGAGATTAACGCGAGGCCTTAGCCTGGCCGTTGATGTACAATAGTAGAGAGGAGAGTAGGTTTAGTCCTGAGCGTAAACAAACCATGCACGTTGCCGCAGACAGTAGCTGGGATAAAAATGGATACAAAAGATACTATTTTGAATGCTAAGTTTAGCTTTAAAAAAAAACCTTGCCTGATGGCTAACTCCACAAGATAAATGTTGTTTGTGTTTGCTGTCGATGTGAATTTAGTTACCACCGGAGTCCGACTACTGAAATCACTTGACGGCTAATGAGAGCGGTGATGCAGAGAGCCCCCCCCCCCCCCCCCCCCCCCCCCCCCCCCCCCCCCGCCCCCCGTTTGAAAGCAAACCACGAAATATTTTGTATGAAGAACATAAGAGAAAATATTGAGTATATATATATATTAATATATAATGGATTTGCCATTGTAGCAATAAATAAACATACATTTTTTTTTGCATAAGGCAAGCATTTGTGTACTCTCATATTAGGCAACTTTATTTGTAGAGCACAATTCGTACACAAGGCAATTCAAAGTGCTTTACAGATGCATAAAGTCACAAGAAGGCAAATAGAATCATTCCATACAAGCATAAAAATAATCAATAATAAATAAAAATTAATTAATAAAAAAAATTAATTATTAAATAAAAAACAAAAAGTGCAGATAAAATCCTTCCAGTCATCATCTTCACATCTAAACAGAACTGTTTTCAGTCTGGATCAGAACATTGTCAGAGTTCAGGTCTGTCTCACATCTTCTAGAAGACTGGTCCAGATTTTAGGAGCATAAAACTGAAATGCAGCTTCACCTTGTTTAGTCCTGACTCTGGACACCAGCAGGAGACCACTACCTGAGGTTCTCAGAGTCCAGGTTGGTTCATGATGGATCTAACATGTCAGAGATGGACTTTGGAGCCATGAAGAGACTTGAACACAAGTAGAGCTGTTTTAAAGTCTATTCTCTGAGGGACAGGAAGCCAGAGACCTCAGGACTGGACTAATATGGTCATATTCCTGGTTCTAGTCAGGACTCGTATTAATAAGAGTAATACAACTTGAAAAAGATCTGTATAAGGTAGATTTAGAACAGATAAAAATATGCGATTAATTTGTGATTAATCATGATTAACTATTGACAGTCATGCGATTAATCTGATTAATTATTTTGAGAAATTGACAGCCCTAATTATATTATATTATATTATATTATATTATATATTTATATTATATTATTTATATTCTATTATATTTAGGGCTGGGCAAGTTAACGCATTATTGTCGCATTAACTCATTAATTTATTAACGCCGACATTTATTTTATCATCAATTAACGCGTGTTTCTCACATGCTTTTGTTTTGAAAGTCTGTTGCTGGCTGCTGTGGAACTGGAAGAGAATTAGCAGAAAAGCTAACAAATACATGGAGACAGTAAAGTTACTGAACTTTAACATGAAAATTTTCGTTTTAAAGTTCTCCAGACGGAGGATTCAACAGAAACAAGGTTATTTGTTATTAGAACTCCCCGTTAAAAGTTTCTGCTGTTACCTCAGAAATGACCTGTTTTAATGTTCTGATTGTGGCTCAGGATTTTGTTGGTAGACTTTATTTGATGTTTCACAAAGAACAGGATGACATTAATGCCCTGGCAGTGGCGATAAGCTTTATTTTATTTGACATTTTTTAAGATGAGATTTACACTAAATATGTGTTACTGACAAGTGCTGATGTTAAAAGTGTTTGAACAACAAATGTTATGACACTTTAGTTCATATGGCAGCAGAACATTTAAATAAAAGTGACCTTTACACTACTTTTGAATTCATTACTTGATTTTACGTATACAATGTGATTAATCGTGATTAATCAGAGAAATCATCAATCAATCAATCAATCATACTTTATTTATAGAGCACTTTTCATGCAGACAGGAGCAGCTCAAAGTGCTTTACATAAAAACAATACAGGAAACAATAAACACAAATGACCCCCCCCCCCCCCCCCCCCCATACACACACACACACACACACACACATATAAAAACATAGAATTTAAGATTTGTGAGGAAGAATGGTGAGGAAACGCCATCTCACACTCGCTACTTTGAAGTGGGGAAACACCTGAGAGAAGATACTTGATAAGATAACTATATTGCCTAAAATTTGGTAAATATCTAAAAAAAAAAAAAAATAATAAAATAAAATAGATAAAATTCAGTTAAATGCCCAACTTACAATGTAAAATTAGTCAAAAATAAATAAATAAATAAATAATAGAATAAAAAATAAAATAAGATAAAATAAATAAAATAGAGATAGTGAAAGATACAATGAATAAAATAGATTCACTTAAGACCCAGACTAAGAAGTTAAGATAATAAAATAAAAATTAGGCTAAAAACACAATAAATATGTAAGATTTAGTTAAAATCTAGACTAAAAAGGTAGGTCTTGAGTTTGCTTTTAAACATGTTCACAGTTTCTATCTTCCAAATCATGCGATTAATTGCTATTAAAAATCTTAATCGTTGCCCAGCCCTAAATATATTATGTTATATTTTATTAGATTAGATATTAAATAAGTGTAATTCTGACAGAAATGATGGACTGAACCACAGAAACAAGCCTGAACTTGTAATAATCACCTTTGTAAACTCCGTATAAACGCGGAGCGTGTAATAAAACACATCTGCTGTTTTCTGGCTCAGCGTCTGGGAGGATCCGGCGGGCCAAAGTGCAGCGCTCGCCGCCCGTACATGCATGTGGGGGTGCGCTCGTCAGCAGCCATCCTTATGTTCTTATCTCCCTCCCATGCACCCCCCCACAGGCCAGGCTCAGCCCCGCTGTAATTGACTTTCTCCCACTGAGCCCGGCGGAGGCTTCAGGCTGCAGAGCTGCACTGAAAAACCTATTACACACTGCTGCACACCTACACACTGCAGACCTATAGCGGGAGGAGGGGGGGGGGTGTCTGTGAATTCATCCAGAGGAGTCGACAGCGTGTCTGTCGGTTCAGATCCGAGCAGAAATCTGATTAACCAGCTTAGATCAGCGCCAGGATGACGGATCCGGACAGAACCAATCTGCAGACGCTCCGGAGTCGCTCAAGTTTCTGTGATCCATCACAGCAGAACCGGGGAGGAACCGCACTGCAGCTGATCGCAGGGATACAGATAAGGCAAACAAGGTCACCTTCCTCAGGTATTCTGGAGATAGCTCTCGCACAGCTGGCCACGCCCCCTCCCTCCTCACGCCGTAAAACTGCCAGAATCTGCGTCCAGGAGACTCATGAAATCAAATCAATCAAATGTAACACCTGTTTTCCCTCCATTTCTCTGTTGGGAGCAGGAACCAGTTGTCTGGTTTAGCTGAGGACGGGTTTCCAGTTTCCTCCAGCGGTCCAGGAGATGCTGAGCTGAGACCGGATCAACCAAAGACCCACTTTCACTGGAGACGTCACGGAAACTAAAGCTAACTACCATCAGATGACCCTGATCCAGACCTCCTCCGTCCACCAGGACCCCCACTGAAGCTCTGGTCCTGGTGGACGCGCACCGTCTGGAGCACTGGTTCTCAACTGGTGGGTCGCGACCCAAAAGTGGGTCGCAGACCCGTTTTTTTTTAGTTTTGCCTGGGGAAGGAAATGCTAAAATACAAACAAACAAACAAAAAAAAAAGGCGTGTCATTCATCCTCCTCAACAGTAGATGGCGATAATGTCCTGTAAAGTGATTTGACACCCGCCAGTTCACACCATAGAAGAAGACCTGCAGTTTGTTTCCATATGTTGAGCAGGTGAAACACAGATACAACGAAGAATATTTGAGATATGGATTTTCTTATCTTGAAGTCAAAGGTCAGTGATGGTTATTCAGATAAAACTATATATTTTGAGTTCTTTTTTGAAACTACTACTGCTCAGTGGTTGAACTGTTTTATTTCATGTTTGTGCATAAAAGCACTGTTGAGTCTTAAAAATGGCTGTTACTGAAATGTTCTGATTCAGTGTGTTTACATGGGAAGTTTAATTCCGCTTTAATTCAGAATTAAAGTTAAATCTGAATAAAAGTTACCATGTAAACACCTTAATTCCATATGAAAATGTCAATTCCGAATTAAACTTAATTCCGAAGTAAGTGGCTGGTTTATTCTGATTTTAATTCCGAATTAAATAATTCCGCGGTCATGTTTACACTCATTCCTGTTTAAATTAATTCCCGTCTTTCTTTCATGCTAGTTCTCTTGCCCGTCTGTCGCCATGACGCTTATATTCCGCGCTGGGCTTGTTTTCAAAACAAAGTTTCAAGATGGCGGCACGCAGTAAACGGTGGTCAAGAGCAGAGACGATTTATTTAATAAATAGCTTGGAGGAACTGGAAATAATTAAAAGAACAGATGGCAGGAAACATAAAAATTGTGAGCTTTTCAAAGTTGTAGCGGCCAGGTTAAATGAAGGAGGTTTCACAGATAGAGATGCGCCACCCAGGTCAAAAATAAGTGGAATGTTGTTGCTAACCGAGTTAGCTAAGTTTGTTTTCTTCCGATAGACGTAAAGACGTCCCCCCCCCATCCAATCAGAACCCTTCCCAACCCCCAGACCTAAAGAGGAATTGGATAAAGCCGAACAAACGTGTTTTCCATGTAAACCTCAATTCGGAATTACTATTTCCATGTAGTTTAATTCGGAATTATTTAATTCAGAATTATTAATTCCGAATTAAAAAAACATCATGTAACCGCAGCCATTGTTATGTCAGCTTTATGATTAATGCTTGAATAAGTGACTAGATAGTTTTAATAGGAAATTGTTATATATTCAGGAAGTGGGTACTCAGCAAACGCCACATGTTTGAGTTCTTTTTGAAACTAGATGATAGATAGATGTACTTTATTGATCCCAAACTGGGAAATTGCAGTGAAATTTTAAAAACTACTGCTCAGTTGTTGCACAGTTTTATTTCATGTTTGTTCATGTTGAGTCTGTTAAAAAAGGATGAAGTTACTGAAGTGAAGTGTTTTGGATTTAATTAAAATGCAGCTAATTGAGCATCAAAGGGAATATTTCCCACTTGAAGCCATTTTAGTTTTTGCCATTTTGGTTCACCAATAAACTTATTTTTTTGTGTTGGAATTCTGTGATATTCTATTCTACTATCTCCGATTCAAACTGCACGATCTTTTCAATCAATAAATTTGAGAAGTTGGAAATTTTCCTTGATTTGAGTCACGGCTGGTCATTAAGGGTGATGGTGGGTCCTAAAGCCAGACCAGTTCAGAACCACTGGTCTGGAGGATATGACCACAGAAGGGAACTCTGCCCTTGATGACATCATCGAGAGCCCAGGTCAGAAAAAAACTCTCCACAGTGACGAGTTCTCGGCGCCCTGAAGACCAAATATCTTGCGCGGAGGAATCGTGTGACGGGTCCTACAGGTGTCGTGACAGACTTGGTTCAGTTTAGTGTTTCTCATGTGGTTTTTGGTATTTTTCATAGTTCTCCTTGTTTCTTGTGCTCCTTCATGTTTCTCATGTTCGTAGCTTCCTGTTTTACTTTGAAGGTCTGATTCTTTGTGAGTTGAGTTCTAATTTCTCTTCCCTGGTCCCATCGGTCCTGATTGTTCCCACCTGTGTCCCGTACACGTCATCTCGTCTTTCCCTTCGTCCCCGCTGCTCCGTCCTGGTTCCTGTCCTGGTTCCTGTCCTGGTTCCTGTCCTGGTTCCTGTCCTGGTTCCTGTCCTGTTCCTGTCCTCCTGGTTCCTGTCCTTTGTTTGTCCTGAGATTCCTACTGCTGCACCTTCTTAGAAATTAAGAGACTTTTTCTGGAGACACCTGCCTCCCGATCTCCTCCACCTGGATCTATGCCTCCAACTGGGTCAGCACCTCCACATGGACCCACGCCTCCACCTGGATCAGCATCTCCACCTGGATTCACGCCTCCACCTGGGTCAGCACCTCCACCTGGATCAGCACCTCCACCTGGATCAGCACCTCCACCTGGGTCAGCACCTCCACCTGGGTTCACGCCTCCACCTGGGTCAGCACCTCCACCTGTAGCCACGCCTCCACATAGGTAGAATGTGGACACTTTAGGGACACCAGGACACTGTACCTGCATCTCCTCACTCAAAAATCTCTGCATTTATCTTTCCTGTCCTTGCGTCTCCTGCCCACAGTATGATGCTGCCACCTCCATGCTGCCTGGAGTTTAACATTCATCTTTCACAGTTTCAGGTGGCTGGATTACACCTGGTCTGGATGGGTCACGAGTCCACTTGGGCCCACCATCTTCTGTCATTTCACTCTCGTTGTGGGGGAGTTCCTCCCCTTCGTCTATCGGTGAACAACGCTGTTGATGCGTCACTGCACCTGCGTTGTGATGACACCCAGCCGGTATTGTCCAGGTACCATGACTGGTCGTCTCTAGTTCCCCTGGAGTTCCTCTAACCTGCTGCAGTTCTTCTGGGTGTTCTGATGAAACGTCTCGGAGGCTTGTTCCTGCAGAGATCACTTCTGTATCACCTGTAAACTCTGAACAGCACTTTAGACGGTTTAGAGTCAACTTTGAAATGAACGAGCACGAGCTCTGGCTCAGATTTGACCCGCCAGGACTCTTCCTGGAGATAATCCATCAGCTGCAGCTCCTCAAACTCTCCACGCCGGCGTTTTTTAACCTCTTACCCTCAAAACACAGTTTTATCAGGGAGGTTTGTGGAGAGTCTGAGTGTTTTCTTTTTCCTTCGTTATTCACAGTTAACGTCCTTGTGAAGGGTTCCACCTGAAACAAGGGGTGAACTTGGAGGACTCAGGCGAGTTTCACTTCCATTTGAGGGAACGTCTGAATGTTTATCGTGTCGGTGGAAGTTCGACAGAGTTTGAAAGTGATTATTTCAGGGACAGAAACCATCAGTGAGTTTCTTCGCCGTCCTCTGCCGGAGCCTCTAACCATGGCAACAGCAGTCATGCCTCGGCGGCGTCCAGTTTCCCCTGGAAACATCTGTGCAGCAGCTTTTCTAAATGCTCCGCTGCTCTGAGCTCCGCAGCCTCCACCTACTAAATGAATCTTTCAGCTTTGGATCTGGAGTCAGAGGCTGAAACTCTCCAGTTGAGGCACAGCTGGAAGCACAAAGACTCCCAAAGTTTACTTTCTCAATCTCGATGTTTTATTGAGGGGGTGGAGTCTAACTAGGTCAACCTCTATCTCTCTCTCTCTCTCTCTCTGGTCGGCTGTCAGAGCGATGAGACGGAGGGAGACAGAAGAAACGATAGGAACGTGGAAGGAGGGTGAGGGATGGGAGGGAGTTAAATGAAAGGATGGGAGAAGATGAGAGGTGTGAGGAACAAGTTAGAAAGGAAGGAAGACAGGAGGAGGGTAAATTGGCGAGCAAGACAGGAGAGAGGTTTGGGGTGAATTCCAATTCCGCCCTTAACCCTCAATCTCAACCGTCGCCCTTAACCCTCAATTTTTGGCCCCAATCTTAACCCTCAAAAAGTGTGAGGGTTATCTTGTGACTTAGAAATGGGACACCCCTTGAGTGCAGTTACGTCATCAGACTGAAATGTATCAGAGCCGTGTTGTCTCTGTATTTCCTGAAATGACTCAGGGATAACATTGAAAAGAGCGCTGTATATTCTTTAAATAATATTAGCAAATAACACAATAGAGGACACATTATTCAGTCCTCTGTCGCTACACAACAAGGTATACAAGTAACATGAAGCCGACCGGGACCGCCGGCCGCTGCCGACCGGGACCCGCCAGATGCCGACGACCGGGACCTGCTAACGACCGGGACCCGCTAACGACCGGGACCCCGCCGGCCGCTGCCGACAAACGGGATGCGCCGGCCACCGCCGACGGGGACCCGCTGATGACCAGGACCCGCCGACCGGGACCACCGGCGGCAAACATCGTAAAGTAAAAAAATAAATGTTACGCAACAACGATGTTAATCCATGAAAAAAGTCTCAAACAAAGACAATAAGATGGTTTCGTAACATTTATATCTTTAAGAGCTACGAAGATACTTACGTTTGTAGCTAGCTTTTTTTGTCGCCATCCTTTTCGAAGAT
>JAGFBZ010001774.1:57500-106875 GCA_018398805.1 Hirundichthys speculiger
GTTGCTCGGTCTGTCACGGAAACTTCTGCGTGCCGCTGATGCGGTGACCTCGTGACGGTGTTGCTCCTGTCCGGCGGGGAGGCGTCATCCATCCCGGCGGCGCGGTGCCGGTATCGTTCCGTTCAGACGCAGAGCTCATAAGAATCATTCCCGGTGCTCCTCCAGGTGTTTCAGGATCCGGTAACGTTGCTGTGGTGATCAGTTGTGACCTCAGCAGCAGGTTTATCACCTCCACCTGCTCCACCTGCTCCACCTGCTCCACGCAGGTCGGTTGTCATGAAAGTTGGTGCAGGAGTTGTTGTTGGTCACGTTTATCTAAACATTCCTGCAGTTCTGCTTCCTTAAAGTCATTAAACTCTACAGCAACTGAAGAAAATATAACTTTACAGCGTAAACATACTTTACTGTAATTGAAACGAACATTCAGTGCGTTTACATGGGAAGTTTAATTCCTCTTTAATTCAGAATTAAAATTAAATCTGATTTAAAATGATTAAAAGTTACCATGTAAACACCTAATTCTGAATGAAAATGTCCATTCCGAATTAAACTTAATTCCGAAGTAAGTGGCTGGTTTATTCTGATTTTAAATCCGCGGTCATGTAAACACTCACTGGCCACGGTTACATGATGTTTTTCAATTCGGAATTAATGATTCCGAATTAAACTATTTTCCTTCAAGTTTACATGGAAATAGTAATTCCGAATTGAGGCTTACATGGAAAACACGTTTGTTCGGCTTTATCGAATTTCGCTTACCAACCTTCGTTGGTAAGGGTTCTCATTGGATTAGGGGTGTGAAAAAAAATCGATTTTGCAATATATCATGATTTTCGGCCACCCAATATAATATTGATTTTTTTATAATGCTGTCAGTATGTGCAAAAACACTAATTATAAACAATAAAAAGGTTCTTTTGAAGCTTTGAAGTGGTGGAAGTTTTGAAGTTGTTTTGAACTTTTAATTTTGATATTAACTGGGTAGAATATCGCAATATATCGTGATATCGTAATAATATTGCATCGTGACCCAAGTATCATGATGCGTATCGTATTGCTAGGTCCTTGGCAATACTCACCCCTAGATTGGATGGGGTGGGGGGGGGGGGGGGGGGACGTATTTACATCTACCGGAAGAAAACAAACTTAGCTAACTCGATTAGCAACAACATTTCACTTATTTTTGACCTGGGTGGCGTCTCTATCTGTGAAACCTCCTTCATTTAACCTGGCCGCTTTGAAAAGCTCACAATTTTTATGTTTCCTGCCATCTGTTCTTTTAATTATTTCCAGTTCCTCCAAGCTATTTATTAAATAAATCATCTCTGCTCTTGACCACCGTTTACTGCGTGCTGCCATCTTGAAACTTTGTTTTGAAAACAAGCCCAGCGCGGAATATAAGCGTCATCGTGACAGACGGGCAAGAGAACTAGCATGCGCAGAAAGACGGGAATTAATTTAAACAGGAATGAATGTTTACATGACCGTGGAATTAAAATGGGAATAAACCAGCCACTTACTTCGGAATTAAGTTTAATTCGGAATTGACATTTTCATATGGAATTAAGTGTTTACATGGTAACTTTTATTCGGCTTTAACTTTAATTCTGAATTAAAGAGGAATTAAACATCCCATGTAAACACACGGATTCCACTTTAAATTTATTCCCGTCTTTCTGCGCATGCTAGTTCTCTTCCCCGTCTGTCGCCATGACGCTTATATTCCGCGCTGGGCTTGTTTTCAAAACAAAGTTTCAAGATGGCAGCACGCAGTAAACGGTGGTCAAGAGCAGAGATGATTTATTTAATAAATAGCTTGGAGGAACTGGAAATAATTAAAAGAACAGATGGCAGGAAACATAAAAATTGTGAGCTTTTCAAAGTTATAGCGGCTAGGTTAAATGAAGGAGGTTTAACAAATCCAAAAAGGATGCTAATAATGTAGTCCTCCATGTTGTTGCTAATCGAGTAAGTTTGTTTTCTTCCAGTAGACGTAAATACGTAAAGACGTCCGCCCCCCCCCATCCAATCAGAACCCTTCCCAACCCCCAGACCTAAAGCTGAATTGGATAAAGCCGATCAAACGTGTTTTCCATGTAAACCTCAATTTGGAATTACTATTTCCATGTAAACTCGAAGGAAAATAGTTTAATTCGGAATTATTTAATTCGGAATAATTAATTTCGAATTAAAAAACATCATGTAACCGTGGCCATTAAAGGGTAAATTGTATCAAAATACTCCTTAAAATAAAATGTTTTTGATTCACGCTTCCTGTAAATGGTGGATGTGAAAGTTGGCTGGAGCGGCCGGGAAACGCTCCCGTAAAAGCTCGATCCACGAGCTAACACATCATCTCACGTCATAACCTCTACAGCAGCGCATTGTCTCTTAGCTCGCTGCCTCTAAGTGGCTCCAAAGCGACTCTGAGTCGCTCGATTCAGAGTTGCAGCGAAGTAAAGTGGGATTTGACTCCTCGTGTTTCCAGGTACGTTTGACTTCCCAGATGATGTTTTTAACGACGTCTCGTCTGCGATCTCCTCGTTAGCGAACACGTCGGGCCTCGTTCACGTTTCCGAACAGACGTTTCTCCAGATGTGGAGCTGCTGGTGTCGCTGTCGTCCTCAGACGATATGCAGAAGCATTAAAACCACGAGTTTTCAACGTGAGAACGACTTTGAAACGTGACGACAGTTTTCTCTTGATTTACGGGTATTTTCTGTATTTAAGCTTCAGTTCTCCACATGCGTGAAAATGAATGTTTTTGTATTTTGAAAGTACCCAAAATACTTTCCATAAGGAGTTCCTGGAGTCTTTAGAGTTTCTAACTGGTGGTTTGGGAGGTGGCGTTGTCAGAAGTTCACTGGTTTGAATCCCAACCAGTGTGGGTTTAGCATGATCTCCTGGTGCCGACTGGTGGATCTGGACGGACCTTCGGGCTGAATGTGGGTGTGGTTTCCCTCCACCTTCTACCTGCAGGCTCCAGGAGCAACTCTAGGTATCCGGCGCTTTTAGATGACACAGTTTTAGGCAGATTTTAACAGTCGCAGAGCTCGCTGACGGTCAGTGGTAAACCGGCGGGGGGGGGTCGTCAGTCAGCTCTCGATCCTTATGTGTGAACGACTCAAAGACTGAGATGGTTCAACGGTGCGTCCCAGAGCCGCTGCCGGTGGACGACAGATATTAAACCAAAATAATATCTGGAACCGCCCCTGTTGGGCTCCAGCCAATGAGAGACGAGGTGAGGTCACCGTGAGGAAGAGGATCCTGAAGGGGAAACACGCGAAACCTTGTATTTTGTGCGTCTCGTTTGATGAGTGTGTTTTTGATGAAATGTGGTTGACGGTTTAATCTGAGGCTCTCCAGCCGCTAATCTGTCACATAGTGTGAACAGCAAAATGATAGCGTAGAGTAGCATAGCGTAGTGTAGCATAGCATAGCGTAGAGTAGCATAGCGTAACGTAGCATAGCATAGCATAGTGTAACGTAGCATAGCATAGCATAGCATAGTGTAGCGTAGCCATAGTGTGAATTACGGGGAGGTTTGAACCCCCCAATTACAACTTCGAACCCCCTAAAGAAGGGACAAATTATCATTTTTGTCATCTCTAGAAAATGTTGACCCCCCCCAATTGTCACTGTATAATTCGCACTCTGAGCGTAGCATAGCGTAGAAGCATTTCTTCTGTGCCTTTAACCTGTTGAAAAATCTTAACATGCTAAAGTATTTTGATGCAAAACACTTTGAATTCTCCGGCGTTCAAACATCCAACACAACACTCATTTTAAAATGAGCTCCATCTCTGGACGCTGCTGTTGAAGTTCTTCTGGGCTTTGATTATTTCTTCTTCTCTGCAGAAAGTTACCTGAACACACGTTCAGAAAAAGTCCTTCCTCTTCGTGTGGAAATCAGAGGGTAAAATGAAGTAACTGAGCCCCGTTAGACCGGCGGCGCCCTTCAGAAAATCATTAAATCCAGAGCAATATTAGAAAACAAACTCCTGCAGTCTAATGGGATTTTATATATATATATATATATATAAATATAAAGGAATGGGCTGCATCTGATTTTAATGAGATATTTGTAAAGGTTTCAGGACAGAAGAGGGAAACTGAGCTGCAAAAACACCTACATCTAAAAGAAAATGATAGAAAAGCTGTGAGTCTGGGCTCGAACTGTCGGGGAAAGTGAGGCGGTGGAGGTTCAGAGGAGCAGCTTCACTTCCCGCCTCCAGGAAGTTTCAAAAGTCAAACAAGGATCGTCCGTTTGCAGTTTTCTAAAAATCTGACCGTACGAATGGTTTTGAAATCCTTCCCGCTCTGCTCCCCGTGGATCAGTTCTGATTGGGGGGTTGGGGGTGGTGGTGGTGGGTGGTTTTACAGGAAGTTAATTTTGACCCCGTCCTCAGGTGGACTCGATCTCTGGAACAACCGCAGAAGAATCCGCCGTCTGGAATACGTTCAGACTTTCATACGCTTCTGAATTAATGATTGAAACTTTGCTGCAGGATTTCTTTGAACCGTTTGAGGTCTTTCTGGGGGTTCGGGGGGGGGGGTGGGAGGGAAGGGAGAGGGGGAAGGTGTGGAGGGAAGAGAGAGGGGAAGGTGTGGAGGGAGGAGAGAGCGCAGGATGAAAGCTGTTGAATTTGGTTTTGGTTTCTGTTCGCTGTTCTTAGAAATGACGACTCTCTTCATGCTTTGGGTGCAACGGAAGATTTTTGAGTCACTGTCGTCATACCTGGCGCACAGGTGAAGATAAGCAAGCTTCGGTCTTTGACCAGCTCTCTGCTGTCGTACTGGTGGTGAAAGAGGAGGTGCAGCAGAGTGAAACCCAAAACCAAGTCTGGACTGGACTGAGCTGCAGCGACAACGTGACCTGACAAACGACAGTCTCATGGAGCAGAAAGTTTCCTTATTATAATATAATATAATATAACATATATAATATAATATATATATTATATATATAATAATATAATATAATATAATTAGGGCTGGGCAACGATTAAAATTTTTAATCGCGATTAATCGCATGATTTCCCTGATTAATCACGATTAATCGCATTGTATACGGAAAATCAAATAAGAAATTCAACAGTAGAGTAAAGGTCACTTTTATTTAAATGTTCTGCTGCCATATGAACTAAAGTGTCATAACATTTGTTGTTCAAACACTTTTAACATCAGCACTTGTCATTAACACATATTTAGTGTAAATCTGTAAAAACACTTTATTTTGTTTTTTATTTTTTAATCTAACATACGAAAAAAAAAATTTTTAATTTTTTTTTTTTTTTTTTTTTTTTTTTATTTCAAATTTAGACTTGGATCAAAAATACAAAATGAATAATATATTCAATTGTCTGGTTTACGTGACCCTGAAAAGTCTGTGTGCAGCAGTTCAGGTAGCATGGCGGCGCTGGAATCACATACTATAATATAATATAATATAATAAAGGGGTTTAAAAGTTTTTATTTTCAGACAGAATTGTTAATGTTGCTACCTGAACTGTAAAGTTCACAGATTTTTACCGTTCTCCATGTCTGTTTTAGTTTTTCTGCATGTTTACCTGCCAGTTGTCTTCCGGTTTCACAGCAGCCAGTAACAGACTTTTCAAAACAAAAGCATCTGAGTAACATGCGTTAACACGCGATAAAATAAATGTCGGCATTAATAAATTAATGCGTTAACACAATAATAATGCGTTAAGTTGCCCAGCCCTAAATATAATATAATATAATATAATATAATATAATATAATATATAATATAATAAAGGCAGCTTTCTGTCTGCAAAAGCAACAATTATTACTGTAAAAAACCTTTTTTAAGTGTAAAAAGCAAATTATTGTTATAAAAACTTAAATATTTGCAAAATTGGGATCTTTTGACAATAAAATAGACTTTTTGTTTCAAAATCTTGTATCTTGCAGAAGTGCAGCATTACTTCCTGTAATCATGCCATCTTGTCGTCTAAGCTCGAATTTTGAAAAATTGCAACTTTTTAAAATTACAACAGCTTCTTGTTTGCAAAATACTGACTTTAGCAAAACCACGACTTTTTCACATAAAATTACAACTTCATGTCTCAAAATTACACATTTCAGTTCCGAATTCCCAGATGTTTCCAACTGTGGCCCAGCTGCAGCTTCCTGACGTCAGGGTTAACGTTGGAGCTGTTAGCATTGGGGCTGGTTAGCGTTGGGGCTGGTCAGCGTTGGGGCTGGTTAGCGTTGGGGCTGGTTAGCGTTGGGGCTGGTTAGCGTTGGGGCTGGTTAGCGTTGGGGCTACTCAGTATTGGGGCTGGTTAGCGTTGGAGCTGTTAGCATTGGGGCTGGTTAGCGTTGGGGCTGGTCAGCGTTGGGGCTGGTTAGCGTTGGGGCTGGTCAGCGTTGGGGCTGGTTAGCGTTGGAGCTGTTAGCATTGGGGCTGGTTAGCGTTGGGGCTGGTCAGCGTTGGGGCTGGTTAGCGTTGGGGCTGGTTAGCGTTGGGGCTGCTCAGTATTGGGGCTGGTCAGCGTTGGGGCTGGTTAGCGTTGGGGATGGTTAGCGTTGGGGCTGCTCAGCATTGGGGCTGGTTAGCATTGGGGCTGTTAGCGTTGGGGCTGTAAGCGTTGGAGCTGCTCAGCGTTGGGGCTGTTAGTGTTGGAGCTGCTCAGCATTGGGGCTGTTAGGGTTGGAGCTGTTAGCGTTGGAGCTGCTCAGCGTTAGGGCTGTTAGCATTGGAGCTGTTAGCGTTGGGGCTGCTCAGCATTGGAGCTGCTCAGCATTGGGGCTGTTAGCGTTGGAGCTGCTTAGCGTTGGGGATGGTTAGCGTTGGGGCTGGTTGGTGTTGGGGCTGTTAGCGTTGGAGCTGCTCAGCGTAGGGGCTGTTAGCATTGAGGCTGGTTAGCATTGGGGCTGTTAGCGTTGGAGCTGCTCAGCGTGGGGCTGGTTAGCGTTGGGGCTGCTCAGCATTGGGGCTGCTCAGCGTTGGGGCTGTTAGCGTTGGAGCTGCTCAGCGTTGGGGCTGGTTAGCGTTGGGGCTGCTCAGAGTTGGGGCTGTTAGCGTTGGGGCTGGTTAGCGTTGGAGCTGCTCAGCATTGGTGCTGGTTAGCGTTGGGGCTGCTCAGAGTTGGGGCTGTTAGCGTTGGAGCTGCTCAGCGTTGGGGCTGTTAGCATTGGAGCTGCTCAGCGTGGGGCTGGTTAGCGTTGGGGCTGCTCAGCGTTGGGGCTGTTAGCATTAGAGCTGCTCAGCGTTGGGGCTGGTTAGCGTTGGGGCTGGTTAGCGTTGGGGCTGGTTAGTGTTGTGGCTGGTTAGCGTTGGGGCTCAGCAGACTTGTTGGTGGCGTCCTGTTGTTCTTCCAGGCAACAGCAAACATCAGTTGTGTCGGTTACGTCTAAAATCCTGTGGGAAAAAAAATGATTCAATAAATGTGGACAGAGCTTTGAAGCACTTCAAACGGGTCTGAGACTGGTCTGAGACTGGTCTGTGACTGATCTGTGACTGGTCTGTGACTGGACTGTTGCTGGTCTGTGACTGGTCTTTGGCTGGTCTGTGACTGGACTGTGACTGATCTGTTGCTGGTCTGTGACAACACCTTCACCCTTCTCTTCTTCAGCCATTCTGGTGTCGATCTGCTGCTGTGTTTGGATAATTTTCCCGCCCCAGTTAGACAGGTGACCTCTCGATCAGAGAACGCTTTGGCAGACAGATGCCATGAACGACTTTAAGGTGTCCTGGTCCCCCACATCATCACTCCTCCACCACCGTGCTCGACCTTTGCAGTGAGCTGTTGTATTGAGACGCTTTCAGCCATCTTGGACGTGTCCTACTTGTTAATGATCTTTCTCTGTGCAGATTGATGGACTCCAGACTGTCTGGAAAAAGGTCCTTTAACTCGTCACAGCAACAGTAGCTTCTCTAAGATGATTATTGATGGCTTTCCTCGCTTACATTGTATCGGAATGGTCCGGATCAACACACCGACCAAACTTGTATCTTCATAGAATTGTTCCCATTTTCTATTTTCATCTGTTCTCATGGATTTGTTCAGCAGTCCTGGCAGAAACCCTGCAGCCTCTGTGGAAGCAGCAGTACTGTGTACCAGATCTGTCTTCTGGCTTTGTTTCAGCGAGGCTGTCAAACACTTGATGAATTGGTCATCTGAGGATGTATTTACCTACGTTTAAGACCTGTCAAGGACCAGATGAATAGTTTATTATGCCCCCTTTGTTGCATCAGACGGTGTTGAACCTGCTCTCGTGGCCGTTATGTCGTGTGAACCAGCCGACCGGGCAGCTGGTGAGAGGAAAGCCCTCATTCAGGCCTGCGGGTCTCCTCACATCACGGCTGAAACGAAACCAGAGCTGGTGCCGCCCATTCGTTTTTTAAAGTTTAGCTTCCCTGTAACTGTGGAAGTGGAAGTTTGCATCTCCGGTTGTCGTTCAGATCTGTCGTGTTCGGGCTTTCTCTCGCCAGCTGGACCGCTGGACACGTTGCCTCGGTAACAAAGGATGACGGGAACACATTTGACAAAAACATGCAATTTACAAAGTGAAACCAGCAGAGCTGCTAATTGACTGCTGCTAATGTACCTTTAAATAAACCGGCTTAACTTTCTACTTTTAGTTAGTTAGTTTTTTTATTTTGGTCCATTAATCAATCAAAAACATGCATCACAGAAAGCTGGATGTATAAATAAATAAATGAACCAAAAAGGTGTAGGCTGAAGCCGTAGCTTATATAATGCCTACCCTTTTTTACAACATATCACATCACAACAAATCAAAATAAAAGGGATTACAGAGAGTCAATTACAACAAACTTGTGATATAAAGGATTTACAGGAGAAGCTGCTCTTGGTCATACTAAAAGTTTATATTTATCTATTGCCCTAAGTTTAAACATTTTTTTGAATTTACAGATAGAACTAGACATTTTTAGCTCATCACAGAGACTATTCCACAAGTTTACCCCTTTAACGGAAATACATCTGCTTCTAAAGTTTGTCCTTACCTTTATTTTTTTAAACATACAAGTTCCCCTAAGTTCATACCGACTTTCTCTGAGTGAAAACATTTCCTGAATGCAGTGAGGAAGTAGGTTATTGTGTGCCTTATACATTATAAGTGAAGTCCTTAGCTCGACTAGATCTACAAATTTTAAAGTATTTAATTTAATGAAGAGTGGGTTCGTTGAGTCGCGGTATTTTGAATTATTTACAATTCTTATGGCTCTCTTTTGTAATTTAATTATTGGATCAATGTTTGTTATGTAGGTATTTCCCCATAGCTCCACACAGTAAGTAATGTATGGAACAATGAGTGAACAGTACAGTATGTAAGTGGATTTCTGATTTAAAAGTTCTTTTGTCTTGTATAGGATTGCAATGGTTTTTGGACAATTTAGATTTGATATTGTTTTATATGTGTTTTCCAATCAAGTTTATCATCAATTATCACGCCCAAGAATTTATTTTCACATACTCGTTCAATTTCGACATCATTAATTTTGAGCTTAACTTTACAATTTACTTTTCGGTTACCAAAGATTATAAATTTTTGTTTTACTTAAATTCAGTGATAATTTATTGATATCAAACCAACTTTTAAGAACTTTCAGTTCAGCTCTTTTTCCACTGCACCCAGAAGCTGTTCCAAATGTTTACCAGAGCAATATATACTGGTATCGTCGGCAAACAACACAAATTTTAACAGTTTCGACACATTACAAATATCATTAATATACAAAATAAACAGTATGGGACCCAGCACAGATCCTTGTGGAACACCATATGTAACTTTTAATAAATTAGAATTTTCATTGTTCAGATGTACATATTGGAATCTGTCTTCCAGGTAGCTTTGTAGCCACGTATAGGCTATACCTCTGATACCATATCTCTCCATTTTTTTCATCAAAAGCCTGTGGTCAATGGTATCAAAAGCTTTTTTTAAATCAATGAAAACTCCTACTGTAAATTCTTTGTTATCAACTGCAGTTGAAATTTCTTCTTCTACCAGTTCAGTCACTGCCATCGAGGTGGACCTATTAGACCTAAAACCATACTGATGGTCATTCAGTATATTGTGTTTATTTAGAAATTTATCAAGCCTTTGTATGAACAATTTTTCTAAAATCTTTGAGAATTGTGAGAGCAGGGAGATTGGTCTATAGTTGGAGAATTGATGCCTGTCTCCACTTTTAAAGATGGGAATGATTTTAGCAATTTTCATTTTAGCAGGGAAGATGCCGGTTAAAAAGGATTGGTTACAGATATGCGTCAGTGGGGTTACAATACATTCTATTATATTTTTAACAAATGCCATATCAAAACCCGTCCAGTCAGTGGATTTTTTGTTCTTGAATTTATATACAATATCAATAATATCCTCTTCAATTACACCGTTAAAAAAAATAGAATGAGTATTTTGTCTGATTATTGTTTCATCCAAGCCATCCTTATCGCTCGGTTCCACAATCTCATTTGCTAAGTTTGATCCAACATTGGTAAAAAACTTGTTGAATTCATTAGCAATTTCCTTCGTTTGATCTATAACTATTTTATCTTTTAGAAAGTAGTTTGGATATTCTGCTTTTTCAGAGCCCTTTTTGATTATGCTATTGATTACTTTCCACGTTCCTTGAACATTACTCCTGTGCTGTTCTAATACTTTATGGTAATGATTCTTTTTATTTGCCCTAATTATATTTATTAATTTGTTTTTATATGTCTTGTATCTATTTTCTACTTCTTTGGTTCTGTGTTTTAAAAACAATTTATATAGTATATTTTTCTTTTTACATGCATTCTTAATTCCCTTGGTAATCCAGGGCTTTTTAATATTATTATTTTTCATACTCATCTTTCTTACAGGGCAATGTTTATCATACAATTCAAGTAGTGTGGTTAGAAAGGCATCATAGGATTTATTTGGATCATCATTTGTATAGACCTCATTCCAAGTTTGGTTCCCAAGGTCCATCTTGAGTGCAGCAACCGCTTCTGGTGTTTTGTGTCGAATTAGCTTACAATTATTAATACTATTTTCCTTATTTGTCTTAAAAAAATGGTGAAAAATGGCGAAGACAGGAAGGTGATCAGTTATATCATTTATCAGTAATCCAGCAGTTATTTCAGTTTCCAATGTATTTGTAAATATGTTGTCTATCAATGTGGCAGTGTCTATTGTTATTCTGCTTGGTTTTAAGATTACAGGAAATAGACTGTTACTATACATTGAATTGATGAAATCTGTTGTTTTTGTGTTTCCATGTGGGTTCAGTAGGTCAATATTTATATCTCCACATACAATTTGAATCTTGTTATTATTCAGGTTTCCAAATATATTGGCTAAGTGTTCATTGAATGTATCCAGACAGCATCCTGGCGTTCGATAAACACAACTGATAACTATATTTTTGGATTTCTCTACAGAGATTTCAATTGTTAGACATTCCATAATATTTACAACAGTATTTGACATGCTTTTAATTAATCTACATCTTAAAGCAGTGTCCACATACAAGCCGACCCCTCCCCCTTTTTTATTATTCCTGTTAATAGTGTACAACTCATACCCATCCAGTTCTACATTGTGTGCTTTTCATTGTCTAACCAGGTCTCAGATACAGCTATTACACTAAATTTATTAAATTTGCTTAGGTAGTCCTTAATTTTAGAGTAATTTCTATACAGGCTTCTACTATTAAAATGTATGATTGAAAAAGACCCTCCTGTTTTAACTGTAGAGCAAAATTCTTCATCTGTGTAGTATTCGCAGTTACTATTTATTTGATTATAAAAGTGGTTTTCGGGGTCAAGTTCATTGTCAATCTCATACATTTTATATTCATTGTGGTCAAATGTTTTGAGGTTCAAACTATCATACTTTCTATATAGACTATGTACATCATCAACAACACAGTCCAAGCCCGTGGGTAGATACTCCTCCTCATCATTGTCTTTATACAGTAAGGAGCAGTCCATAGCAGGATCTATCATTTACTTTTTGTATAGTCCATGAATATCCCACATCCATCAATCCTTGCCCATGAAAAGGCATCCTTAACCAAGAAAAAAGGCAAAATTCCACGAGATATAATACTGTGTTCTGTCCAAAAAAACACATAGGACATGACTAATAACCATGTAAAAATATAAAAAATATAAATGGGAAGGCAAAAATAAGGTATTTCATGCAATTTCCATACTGGACCTGAGCCAGAGAATTAGGAGAGAAAAACAGAAAAGACTCAGCCATCCAAGGTAAATAATCCATTACACAGTTTTTCTTAAAGCTAATCTTAACTAAAGTATCTTCATTCTCAGAGTGCTCATCACTATCTTCCTCAGCAGTAAAGCAAATGTATTCTTTAACTACCATTTTGTAGAAAAAAAAGATGAAAAATGTAGTAAAAAACAAAAGGAAAAAGTTAACAGAGATTTTCACTGTGAGTCACTTGTCATTGTCACTTGTATTGATCCAAGTCTCTCAAATTTCTTACCACCATCACCTTGGCTTGCTCTGGTGGTCCATTTAATCGAATGAACACTTTTCCATTCCTTGTCCAGGTTCCTTGGATTTTATTTTGCTTTCTGAGGGTACGGCCATTCCAAGCTATTTCAGCATTTTTCTTCGTCAAGTGTTCATTTACATACACCCCAGAACCTTTAAGTTTTTTGGCCTGTTTCAACACTTCCACCTTGTGCTTCCGATTTACAAACTTGACCACAATTGCTGGCTTGGTTTTTTTATCCTTACGTGGAATAGTGTGACAGGCTGATATTTGTTGACTCTCCAGGTAAATGTTTTTACTAGTCAGGAATTGAACTACTTGTTGCTCTAAAGTGTGCAGCTCTTCAGGTGGTGCATCCTCACCTTGTTGGCCACCTGCTGAGCCAGCAGCCCTGGCATAGCTCCGATGTGTTGTCTCCAGCCCGGTGATTACAAGATCATCAGCTCGGGAATACTGCTCCAAATCGTCAACCTTTTGTTCCAGCAGCTCAATCCTCTGATCCTTTTGCTTGAGTATTTCCTTCAACTCACGGATCTCCTCCATTAGGCCCGTGAGAGTTTTTTGTTGCTTCACCACTTTGCTGATCTCCTCAGACATAAAGTTGAGAGAACTTTTAATCTCCAATTCCTCTGCCAGCTTTTTGGTGTTAGTCGACATGTTGATTGAAGTAAGTAACAAAATAAAGAAAAAGGAAAAAATAAACTCTCAGCACTTGTTTGTTGCCAAACACCAGGTGCACCCAAAACCTTGTCCTTAATCACCAAACACCTCAAAATTTCCAAAAAGATGGAAGTAAATCAATACTGTGCATAGAGCAATGATTTGATTTTGGCTGGATGGCACTGCATATAGGTAGTTTTTGATGGATTGTAACAGGCCTCTGAGCAGAGAAAAACAGTGGCAGCCATCTTGTCCCAAGGTGACTAGAGGGTGACTAGTCACTTTCTCCTGAGATAAGATTGCCTTTTATAATAACTCATTAGTTAAAAAGAAGACTTTGGAGGACATATCTGTGTCTCTCCTCTCTCTGTCCCCCATCCTCTATCTATCTATGTCTCTTCATCCAGCTGGTCTTCATCAGGAAGGTCCCCCCATATGATCCAGGTCCTGATCCAGGTTTCTTCCTCTTAAAGGGGAGTTTTTTCTTGCTACTGTTTGGCTTAAAGGTTTTTCTCCCACTAGGGGAGTTTTTTCTTGTCAGTGTTTCTTTACTTTATCTTTAATAATACAACTAATAGTTAACAATATTTGCTTGGGGGTCATGATCTGGGATTCTAAGAAGCACCTAGAGACAATCTGTACAGATAAAGTTAAATTGAACTGACATTGAACTGACATTGAACTGACATTGTGGCTGGTGCTGGCAGGACTACTTTAGTATCTAGACTGAGGAAGTTGGTGATCAAACCAACAACCCTATGGCTGAAAGATGACCACCAACGCTGTACAGATGCACGTAAATCCTTTCACAGCGACTGTAGGCTGATACGGTTCCTGAACTTTCTAGGACACAGTGACCGTGAGTGGAGAGTAAACTGCCAGAATCAGGACCAGTGAGTCTCAGAGAAATGCTGAACGGTAGACCGGTTAAAAAGACTTAAAGGCAAGTTGAAACGAGTGGAGAGAATCAGGTGGATTCGTGAGATAAAAACGCGGACTCCAACAGCTCGGACTCGTACGTCGGCATTACGCTAACCTGTGAAGGCTGTGGGTATCCCATACACAAATCTGATATATGGCCATATATGTACATATAGGTGACATATTTGCCAAAATATTTTATGATATATGTAAATATATGTAATTGCAATATTGGATTTAAACTTATATTCTAAAATACATGTGCAAACATGTAGAACAGGTATTTGCTTTTGAAATATATTTTTAAAATATATGGTAAAGTAAGTGGTCTAGATATTTGTATTTGACATATATTCCAAAATAATTGTTGGAATACGTAGTTTAGATATTTGTTCTTTACATATATGTCAGAATAAATGTGCAAATATGTAGTCTAGATATTTGTTTAGAACATATATTTCAGAATAAATGCTGTAAATTGTTAAAATTTGTTGACTAGATATTTTTGATGGTTTATTTTTATATACAAGTCAAATACATATAATGAGCAATATATTGCTATTTCATATACCAACATTGATGCTATACTAATATATGTGACATATATGTTTGAAAAATATATGTGCTGAATATGCCATACATATATGTGCCACATATATTTTCCATATATAAAAGGGGCCATTTTTGTAATATTTTAAAATATATGTTTCAAATATGTACCAATATATGGACACCGATATTATATATGTTATTTAAATATAGGGCCATATATCAGATTTGTGTATAACCGTTCAGAGGGGTTCAGATCAGATCTGAGCCACTTATGAACGCAGGGTCGGTTTAGAAGTCAAAAGACACGTTTTATTTGCCAGACACGGCGACATCTACGTCTTCAAACTACCGGACGACCGATCTCGAAACCTTCGGATGAACCAGGGTTAGAGTTAGGGTTGGGGACGGTTTTATCGACCCCTAGCCTAACCCTTGTGATCACAGACAGGCTACGACAGACCCTTGGAGGAATCGCCCCGCTGCCTCCACCATCTCTGTCCGCCAACCAGCCAATAGGAACGCACCACGAAGTGACCTAAACGTCGGCGCATCCACGTGGTGCGGTGGCCCAGCGACGGCAGAAGGTCGCTTGTTTTTCTCGATTTTAGCCTGAGATACACTCTGGCTAGTAGGGTTGTAGTGATACGATACGCGATATTCGGCTCACGATACGAAAATATATATATATATATATATATATATATATATATATATATATATATATATATATATACATATATATATATATACAGTCATGGAAAAAATTATTAGACCACCATTTTTTCTTCACTTTCTTGTTCATTTTAATACCTGGTACCACTAAACGTCATCATGTGACTAAAACAGACAGAAAAGAAAACAGTGAATGCATAAAAGCAGTGTTTTTGGCAGTACAACGCCATAGCTATTGATGTAAAAACTTAAGTGATTTAGGTTATAATCAAGAAAACCATGGAAAATGGTAAGATATCAGCTCTTAAATAAAACTCTTATGAGCAATCTTTGTGGTTATCGTTATGTTTGTCCAAACAAATGTACTTTTAGTTGTACCAGGCATTAAAATGAACAAGAAACTGAAGAAAACAAGGGTGGTCTAATAATTTTTTCCATGACTGTATATATGTCTCGATATTCATCTTAAGATACATTTACATCATTTTCTGAAAGATTTTAAAGGGACAAAGTGATTTTGGTGACATCTTGTGAGTGTTCCAATGACTTTATTTGAATTAATTGAACTGAAAGCATCAATTACACATTATATGGCTGACAGGCAGCTTGCAAATGCTGGACAAAATGAATAAAAGATTTGTTGAGAAAAATAGTTTCATTTATTTAAACAGTGCAAATTGTTGCTTGGAAGCTTTTAAAGGTGGGACACAATGGAGAGTTAAAGTACAGCTAGTGGCCTTGTTTGGCAGCTTTTTTGGCTTGATACTGAACTTATGAGGTAGCTACTAGCCATTCTAGCCACCAGGTTAAGTAAGCTGTGAGAGAACGCGCACAACATCCTGTGATGTTTCCGCAATTTTTTCTTTCTTTTTTAATACTATATATTTCTGAAAAGTCCGCGAATAACTACCATATTTTCCGGACTATAAGCCGCTACTTTTGTCCCACGATTTAAACCATGAGGTTTATACAAAGATGCGGCTTTTCTATGAATTTTTCTTCAGCCTTCAGGGGGCGCTCTAGCAGGAAGTGAAAAAACAAAAAACAAACAGAGTAGTTAAAGGTTATTCTGTTTTTGTTCAGTAGCCTATGTTGGCTATGCTACTCTACATTCATTTTGTGATCATGAATACCTGTTATTATTGGACAAACTGATTAATCCAGGTGTGTCTGACCATTGTCGCTACTTGGACACCGGTATCAGCCTGGATACCGGCGGCTTATAGTCTGGTGCGGTTTATATGTGACAAAATATATATTTCGTTTATATTTTAATGGGTGCGGCTTATATTCAGGTGCGCTTTATAGTCCAGAAAATACAGTAAAACCGCAGAACTTAAAGGGCGAACTGGCGAGGGATCCCTGTATATCGCAGAATCGATAAAATTGCTCAGCTCTACTGGCTAGCGTCTGTCGAAGCCACGACTCAGCGGGGTAATTAAATATCGTACAGTGTGAACCCGACCTTAGACGGAGCGAAACCGGCAGTTCGGCGTTCTGCAGGACGTTAGGATGGCTGGTCAGGCTCAGGCGTGACAGAAGTCAAAGACCTGATAGATCTCAGTTGTTGAACGGTTGTTATGAAGTTAGCTCAGGCCGAACACGTCCGTCGTTTCCAGACACATCAGGATCAGCGGGAGGAGATCCAGCTAAGCGGGCTCTTCCTCGGTGACGTCCCGCCGCCGGGTCACACCACAGACGCCTCATCTGACCGGCCGGCCCGTCTGTCCGTCCGTCCGTCCGTAGTTTATTAAATCTGAGCCGCTGCCAAGAGAGCCATCAATCTGATTATCTCATCCTGATCAATGGAGGCCAGCGGCGCTGAAACACCCTCTCTGAATGACTCAGAACACATAAACCGCACCAGAACCACAGATCACAGGTTTCCTCACCTTCACGAACCCGTTCAGGACGACGGGAGGCCGTCAGCCGGCGACGGCGACGAGCTCTTTCAGCTCCACAGAAACCGAGGAGCTGCTTGGTATGGAGCCCCGTTTGGGTCATAATTCAATGAATAAATGAGTCTATTATTATGAAATACAGGTGTTTATTATTATGAAATATTTCCCATTATTATGATAATGGATTCGTTTTTCATAAGAATGTGCGTCAATCACAGCAGAGAGGGCGGAGCCATTTATGTGATTGGCTGCTCTTTCATTCAGGCATAAGCAACAGAACAGTGAATATCGATAGTGGGCGAGAGGTGCAGTTATACTCCAGGCCAGTAGGTGGCAGAATGCACCTCAGTTTACGGTTAAAAGTTGACATCGACTAAGAAACGTCAAGGTTTCCCCGTAGCTCAGTCCAAGCTGCCATAGCTACAATCGGACTAGGAGCGCACCTTGATGACGTCACGGCCCGCTGCTAACGGGACCTCACGGCTAAAACTAGCTGATGTCAGAGCGTAGAATGGAGAAGGATCAGCCAATGAGCGTGCAGGTCAACCACTGGTCCCGCCCACTGGCAAAATGTCATTATTATGTAAAAGCTCATCCTTATGAAAAAGGAAGCAATTATTTAAAAACTCATATTTGTATTATTATTTAATCTTAGTTTAATGCATAATAGTTTATTTCAGAATGGCTTTTTTATCTCATAATATTTAATAATAATTACATTTTTTTCATAATAATGGGAAATATTTCATAATAATGGATACGTATTTCATAATAATAAATGCCTGTATTTCATGATAATAGACTCATTTATTCATTGAATTATGACCCAAATGGGGCTCCATAGCTTGGAGGATCTGTTTACAGACACACAAACCCACCTGAGCGGGAGTAACGACTGTAGCCGCTCGCGACCCGCTTCGTGCGCTCGTTCCAGATCGTTAAAAGCTTTGCGCGCCGACCGGATCCACTCGTCATCCTGTCAGTCTCCTCCCAGCCCGCCGGCCCGTTTGGACGGGAGTGAGTGATGGGCTGATAATGGGGAGGGCGACTGGGATGATTGGATTAAAACTAGCTGTTGTGAGCCGGCGCTCGAACACGGTAATTAATTGATTTTAACGCACGCTTTGCTTTTTTTTCTCGGAGGGAACTTTTCTCTCGTTTCCGTAGGCGGCCGGTAAATGGAATAAAGTTGAGGTAACAACAGGAAGTGGCACTTCAGAATTAAAGAGGACATGTTATGAAGAAAAAAAAACTCAGCTCAGAGTTGGCCACCTGGTTCTCCTGAGGCGACCTTTGACCCGCCTGCTGACGGGCCGTGGCGCCGCCGGGCTGCCGGGGCTTCGCCTCACTCGCCCCCAAAGGATCCATTCGGTGCAGTAATGAGTAACTGAGGCGGGAAACGGTCCTCAGACCCATCAAAGCTCATCAACCATAAGTTCTACTAATTCCCCTCGTCATTAAAGGCAGATTAAGGTCATTAAGTTGATTCAAACAATACATTTGTACTCGTAGCGCCGATAGCGTATCAGTTTCATGTCACATGGTGCGTCTTTATGGGCTGGGAAGATTATGACAGCTTATTTGGATCTGGCCAGTGGAGCTAACTGGTCCAGACTGGTCCAGACTGGGTTGTTGAGCTCAGGTACAAAATTTATTTTAATTCATAAATTTGTCATTTTAGGCCTTAAAGTCGTTATTTTATGTTAAAATGTTGCAATTTTGTGAAACTATTTGTGAAATAGTTGTAGAATGAAGTCAGGATTCAGCAGAAACTTTTTATGATAAAACTGTCGTGATTGGACGACAAAATTCGCAATTTGTGACAAAGTAGTAATTTTATGTCGAAAAGTCATTTTAATGCCAAAAAAATGCTTTTTCAACTGAAGGTTGCAGTTTTACAGAAAATATTCTTGATTTTATGAGAGAAAGTGGTAGTTATATGAATTTCACAATTTTGCGACCTAAAGTCGTAATTTTACGTCCAAACTCGCAACTTTAAAAAAATTCCATTTTTGGCTACTTAAAGAGTTTTGTGGCAAAATATCACAATTATATGACAAAGTCTCAGTTTTGCAACAAAACGTTGCTTTATTACAAAAAAATTTAAGATGAAAAAAAACGTTTTAATCTGAAAAGTTCCCACCTGCAGCGACTCAACACCTCTCGACCGTTCAGCAGGAAATTAACGATTTAATTCATAAATTTTTCATTTTAGGCCTTAAAGTCGTTATTTTATGTTAAAATGTTGCAATTTTGTGAAACTCAATATTTTACAACGAATAGTTGTAGAATGAAGTCACGATTCAGCAGAAACTTTTTATGATAAAACTGTCGTGATTGGACGACAAAATTAGCAATTTGTGACAAAGTAGTAATTTTATGTCAAAAAGTCATTTTAATGCCAAAAAAATGCTTTTTCAACTGAAGGTTGCAGTTTTACAGAAAATATTCTTGATTTTTTGAGAGAAAGTGGTAGTTATATGAATTTCACAATTTTGTGACCTAAAGTCGAAATTTTACGTCAAAACTCGCAACTTTAAAAAAATTCAATTTTTGGCTACTTAAAGAGTTTTGTGGCAAAATATCACAATTATATGACAAAAGTCTCAGTTTTGCAACAAAACGTTGCTTTATTACAAAAAAATTTAAGATGGAAAAATCTTTTTTATCTGAAAAGTTCCCCCCTGCAGCGATTCAACACCTCTTGACTGTTCAGCAGGAAATTAATGATTTAATTATTATAAATGTGTGATTTTAGGACTTAAAGTTGTTACTTTATGTTAAAATGTTGCAATTTTGTGAAACTCGATATTTAACAACGAATAGTTGTAGAATGAAGTCACGATTCAGCAGAAACTTTTTATGACAAAAATGTCGTGATTGGAGGACAAAATTAACAATTTGTGACAAAGTAGTGATTTTATGTCAAAAAGTCAGTTTTTGCTTTTTAAACTGAAGGTTGCAGTTTTACAGAAAATATTCTCGATTTTATGAGAGAAAGTGGCAGTTATACGTATTTCACAATTTTGTGACCTATAGTCGTAATTTTACGTCCAAACTTGCAACTTTGAGAAATTCGATATTTGGCTACAGAAGTTACAATGTTACTTTTAAAAGTCATGTTTTTGTGAAATTTGGTGTTTTGTGGCAAAATGTCACAATTAAATGACAAAAGTCTCAGTTTTGCAACAAAATGTTGTTTTTTAACAAAAAAAATTTAAGAGTTTTTTGAATTTTTTTAAATCTGACTGTTTCTGATTGTGTGGTTGCAGAAATAAATTACTATATTAATAAAATGAGTAGGTCTGTAGCTATATAACATAATATAATATAATATAATATAATTCTAGAAAAGCACTCGTAGAGCGCAGACCTCCGCCAACTGCAACACTTCCCCCATATAGCGATTTACAGATTGTGATAAAATCCGCCTTCTGGATCAGATCCGGATCAGACTTTGTAATTTGATAGAGGTTTCCATAGTCAATCCCTGAGTGAAATTTCATTGTTTTAGGCAAAAATTAACGGAGATATTGAGAAACAACATTTTCGTCCCCACTGACCGCAAAGTTAGCTATAATTTGAAAGTGATCCAGGATCCAGAATCTTAGGGCCCCCTGCTGTTAGTTGATACAAGTATCCAGAATCCACAGATTACCAGTCCGCCCCCGGTCGTCGGCGAGAAGACGGCAGAATCTCGACACGCCGGTCCGGTGACTCACGTTTTGCCATCAGACCAGAAAAACAAACGCACCCCTTCGTTAGCCCCGGAGCCTCCGGTGACCTTCAGCGAGGTGACTTTCTCACAGCCCTGCCACAAAAACTCAAGCCGACGTCCGTCTTCATGCCACTGACAACTGCTGCTGGTCTGAAAAGTTACAACGCCGTAGCCGTGACTGCACGGAGACGAGTCCTGAAGACAACGTCCTCTGACAGAAGGAAAACGTGGCGCCTCATGTTCCGTCTTTTCCACAGCAAAGAAGCGGCGGAGCTCGTTACGGGCGACTTATTCTGAAACTAGGGCTGGGCAACGATTCAAATTTTTAATCGCGATTAATCGCATGATTTCCCTGATTAATCGCGATTAATCGCATTGTATACGGAAATCAAAAAATGAATTCAAAAGTAGCGTAAAGGTCGCTTTTATTTAAATGTTCTGCTGCCATATGAACTAAAGCGTCATAACATTTGTTGTTCAAACACTTTTAACATCAGCACTTGTCAGTAACACATATTTAGTGTAAATCTCATCTTAAAAAATGTAAAATAAAGTAAAGGGGTCATAATCTGGATCTTACGCTCTACAGATAAAACTGAGCTGAATCAGCGTTTTCGCTGCGTGACATCACAACGTTCCCGCCCTAAATGCTCCATCTTTCCAACCTCCCGCTCCGTCGAACCTCGTCGCTGCGACACCTGAATGTCGTATCTGCAGATCACGTCGCCCTGCTGCTCTGTCCGACCGTCCGGAGGTTAATTGATGCGGCCCGTCACCTGGTCGGTCCGGTCTCCATGGCAACTGGGTCTGGAGTTCATTCACGTTTAAAACTCGCCGTCATTGATACGACGTGAACTGAAATGAAAACAAATGGATTCTGGGTCGTTTTGTTTCTTTAGTTGTTTTTCTTGGTGGTTGAAGTCAGCGGATGTTTTTGTCCTTTAATCTCATATTTTAGCTGTGAAACAGTACATTTCACCACATCAAGACTTTCTGCTGAAATAAAAATAATTAAAAAATCAAATCTCAAGTTTCTCCAAATTAAGACCTTTTGTCTGAAAAATCACAATTTTTTCTTGTAAAATTGAAGCTGTGAAGTTCCTTCTTTTTATAATCAACTAGGGGTGAGTATCGGCAAGGACCTCGCAATACAATATGTATCATGATACTTGGGTCACGATATGATATTATCACGATATCGGGATATATTGCGATATTCTACCCAATTAATATCAAAATTAATGTACCCATGACGTAACTGTAACGTAATTGGATGCAAGCGGGTTGTAACCTCAACGTAACGATCATGTAACCATTATGTAACTGTAACATACCCACAATGGCTGCGATTACATGATGTTTTTTAATTCGGAATTAAAAATTAGGAAATAAATAATTCCGAATTAAACTATTTTCCTTCGAGTTTACATGGAAATAGTAATTCCGAATTAAGGTTTACATGGAAAACACGTTTGCTCGGCTTTATCCAGTTCCGCTTTAGGTCTGGGGGTTGTGAAGGGTTCTGATTGGATGGGGGGGGGGCAGACGTCTTTACGTCTACCGGAAGAAAACAAACTTAGCTAACTCAGTTAGCAACAACATTCCACTTATTTTTGACCTGGGTGGCGTCTCTATCTGTGAAACCTCCTTCATTTAACCTGGCCGCTTTGAAAACTCACAATTTATATGTTTCCTGCCATCTGTTCTTTTAATTATTTCCAGTTCCTCCAAGCTATTTATTAAATAAATCGTCTCTGCTCTTGAATACCATTTACTGCGTGCTGCCGTTTTAAAACTTTGTTTTGAAAACAAGCCCAGCGCGGAATATAAGCGTCATCGCGACAGACGGGCAAGAGAACTAGCATGCGCAGAAAGACGGGAATTAATTTAAACAGGAATGAGTGTAAACATGACCTCGGAATTATTTAATTCGGATTTAAAATGGGAATAAACCAGCCACTTACTTCGGAATTAAGTTTAATTCGGAATTGACATTTTCATATGGAATTAAGTGTTTACATGGTAACTTTTATTCGGCTTTAACTTTAATTCTGAATTAAAGAGGAATTAAACTTCCCATGTAAACGCACTCAAAGTAACTGTAACGTAACTGTGATGTAAGCGGGTTGTAACCTCAACGTAACCATCACGTTACTGTAACGTAATCATAGCGTAATCGTGACATAACCGTAACGTAACCATAACTGAGTAACTGTGTTGTAACCATGATGTAACCAAACGTAATTGTAATGTAACTGTAACATAACCACGATGTAACCGCAACATAACTGCAACAACCGTAATGTAACTATGATATAAACATCAGGACACCATAACAAAACCATCACATGACGTAAGCGTGACGTAACCACAATGTGACCGTAATGTAACCGTGATAACTGTGTTGTAACCGTAACGTTTCTATGATGTAACGGTGATGTGGTTTTAACGTAAAAGTGAGCTAACTGTGCGTCAGTCAACCAAAGACTCAGAAAACCTCCCTCAGTTCAGCGCCGTTCACTAATTTAGAGCAGATGAGTGTCGGCTGATTGTGACGCCACCAGGACGCTGCTGGACGTCCTCTGATGTTGCGCTCAGTTACAGATGGACGGATGTCCCTCACACAAACTACCCCCCCCCTTTTTTTTTTTCTCACAAAGAAGATGATCTGAATTTTCATCCTTTCAGAAGGTGGCAGTTTCGTAGCGACACTGAGACCAGGAGAAGAAGAAGAAAGTGTCTCATGAGTGAACAGGATGTGATGCGTCTCTTTGGTTGTTGTTCGGTTCTTCTCTAGTCTCACCCAGAGAGACGGAGGCTCATCTGTATTCTGGTACCGATCCAGTTCAGTATCTCTGCCACAAATGACCCGTAGTCGGTACCCAACCCTGACTATAAAAAAGTCTCTGTGATTCAGAGACCAGAGTCGTCTGCAGCAGTTTACGTTGGGACGCCTCCCTCCGTGTGCAGCCATGTTTCTGTCCATGTTTCTGTCCATGTTTCTGTCCATGTTTCTGTCCATGTTTCTGTCCATGTTTCTGTCGATGCAGGAAAAGTGTTTTCTTTGTATCTTTAATGTTTAGCTGGACAGAAGACGGAGCATTTAGTCTCCCGTCTCCAGGCCCTGGACTCTGCCAGTCCCCATGGGTCCATGCCGGTCCCCATCAGTCCTTATCAGTCCCCACCGGTCTCTGCCGGTCTCTGCCGGTCTCTGCCGGTCCCTGCCGGTCCCTGCCGGTCCCTGCCGGTCCCTGCCGGTCTCTGCCGGTCTCTGCCGGTCCCTGCCGGTCCCGGCCAGTCTCTGCCGGTACCTGTCGGTCCCTGTTGGTTCCTGCAGGTCTCCGCCGGTCCCCACTGGTCCCTGTCAGTCCCTGTTGGTCCCTGTTGGTCCCTGCTGGTCCCTGCCGGTACCGGCCAGTCTCTGCCGGTCCCTGCCGGTCCCTGCCGGTCTCTGCCGGTCTCTGTCGGTCTCTGCCGGTCCCTGTTGGTTCCTGCAGGTCTCCGCCGGTCCCCACTGGTCCCTGTCAGTCCCTGTTGGTCCCTGTTGGTCCCTGCTGGTCCCTGATGGTACCGGCCAGTCTCTGCCGGTCCCTGCCGGTCCCTGCCACTCTCTGCCGGTCCCCATGGGTCCATGCCGGTCCCCATCAGTCCTTATCAGTCCCCACTGGTCCCTGCCGGTCTCTGCCGGTCTCTGCCGGTCCCTGCCAGTCTCTGCCGGTCTCTGCCGGTCTCTGTCAGTCCCCACCGGTCCCTGCCGGTCTCTGCCGGTCTCTGCCGGTCTCTGCCGTTCCTTGCCGGTCCCTGCCGGTCCCTGCCGGTCTCTACCGGTCCCTGCCAGTCTCTGCCGGTCTCTGCCGGTCTCTGTCAGTCCCCACCGGTCTCTGCCGGTCTCTGCCGGTCTCTGCCGTTCCTTGCCGGTCCCTGCCGGTCCCTGCCGGTCTCTACCGGTCCCTGGTCCCTGCCGGTCTCTGCCGGTCTCTGCCGGTCCCTGCCGGTCCCTGCCGGTCTCTGCCGGTCTCTGTCGGTCTCTGCCGGTCCCTGTTGGTTCCTGCAGGTCTCCGCCGGTCCCCACTGGTCCCTGTCAGTCCCTGTTGGTCCCTGTTGGTCCCTGCTGGTCCCTGCCGGTACCGGCCAGTCTCTGCCGGTCCCTGCCGGTCCCTGCCACTCTCTGCCGGTCCCCATGGGTCCATGCCGGTCCCCATCAGTCCTTATCAGTCCCCACTGGTCCCTGCCGGTCTCTGCCAGTCTCTGCCGGTCTCTGCCGGTCTCTGTCAGTCCCCACCGGTCCCTGCCGGTCTCTGCCGGTCTCTGCCGTGCCTTGCCAGTCCCTGCCGGTCTCTGCCGGTCTCTGCCGGTCCCTGCCAGTCTCTGCCGGTCTCTGCCGGTCTCTGCCGGTCTCTGCCGGTCCCTGCCGGTCTCTGCCGGTCCCTGCCGGTCTCTGCCGGTCTCTGCCGTTCCTGCCGGTCCCTGCCGGTCCCTGCCGGTCCCTGCCGGTCTCTGCCGGTCTCTGCCGGTCTCTGTCAGTCCCCACCGGTCTCTGCCGGTCTCTGCCGGTCTCTGCCGGTCCCTGCCAGTCCCTGCCGGTCCCTGCCGGTCCCTGCCGGTCTCTGCCGGTCTCTGCCGGTCCCTGCCAGTCCCTGCCGGTCCCTGCCGGTCTCTGCCGGTCTCTACTCTGCCCGTACTAAAACAGAGCCGCTGCTCTTTGCTCCACGACACCGGGCCATGAGTTTGTTCATTTCCGCTGTGAACTTGGACATTTTGAAGGCGGAGCTTCGGTGGAGGCCGGCCCACCGTTGGAGGCCGGCCCACCGTTGGAGCCGCCCCTGCTGGTTGGTGGAGGAAGTGCACGTCTCCCAAGTCGGCGTGAGTCCTGTAAACTGGTGCTGCAGCTGCAGGACTGCAGAGGCAGAACATCAGGCTGCTGCCATGAAGAGCCAACAAACGTTGGAGGTTTCAAACCAACTCAGAACATTCCTGTGGAGTTTTCTTGGCGGGTGTGTGTCCATGTGTGCGTGTGTGAGTCTGCATGGTTGTGTGTGTGCATATATATAAATATATATATATATATATTAAAGTGTAAGTCAGTAAAGCAGAGCTCTGCGTGGTATTGTAGCAGACAGGAGTGTTGGACTGAATACTAAACAGCAGGAAGCTCCTCTTCATGCAGCTCCTACAGCGACTCCACTTTTCCTTTTCATTTTCTTTTCTTTTCTTTTTTTGCTTCAGCACTTCGGGTTCTGTCTTTTCACAGCAACAGGATTATTACTCTGGTGGCCGACGGTCAGACTGCGACAACGTGAACCGTCAGCAGCGGCGCTACGTTCCCGCCTTTCATCGGGTTGGACGGCGGCTTCAACAAGACGAGGCGCCTCGGCCTTCAGACGCCTTCAGACGCCTCCAGACGCCTCCAGACGCGTCCCCGTCGTTTCCGGGGAAGCGGAGGACTTCATTTATTCGTTTTCAGTTCAGCTCTCCGGAGCGGAGGGAGGGGAGGATGCCGTCTGGCGGAGGCGGCGTTGGAGCGCGCTCAGTGAAGCGGCGGCCTCAGATGCACCCGTCCTCGCCGTGCTGCGGAAGCATAATGGGAGTCGGCCGGCGAGTTCGGGCGAGGCTGTCCGCAATTTACATTTATATTAGCGCGGCGGACGCTGGAGCTGCGGCGCAGCGCTGCTCCGGTTGTCCTCGCCGTTGTGGCGGCGTTGGAGGCCCCCGGCGAGACCTTCTGTGTTTATTTCAGCCCAAATTTTTCTCTGCGTTCTCGTGCTGGCAGTAAAGGTTTGTTTGGTGATGATGATATTTCCCGCCATCGATCTGACGGTTAAATATGTCACGTGTCTCAACGAGGGAATCACCTCTGCACCAGCCTCAGGTTTTCCCGCCACGGCCTCCTCTGACACGGAGACGACACACGTGCACGAGGCCTCTGTGGCCACTAGGGGGCCTCTGAGCTACGAGCACAATTTGGGGGGAAATAAAATAATGTCTTTATTTGGGGTTTTCAGTTTTTCAGTTATGACTTAAAGGTGGGGTGGGTGTTGTTTTTTTGCAACACTTTTTACAATATTGCCTGAAAACCTTTTCACATTTCCATTGCACCCACTGAAATAAAATGTTTGCAAAAAAAACTAAACATTTTGGTCCAGTCTAGAAGGTATAATCAGAGAAAAACTCTGACCAATCAAAAAAGTGATCATCACTATTTTGATTGGCTGCCTAATACGTCCATCAAATATCACCCCTCCCTCCCTCCCTCCCTATGGTTCATGCAGTCGTGAATCATGTGAAGGCGTGGTTTTGAGGGGTGAGGTGAAGAGGAGGAGGCGGAGCCTTTGGGAGGAGGGGAGGGAGTGTATATTTTCAAAATCTCACTTGAGTTGGATTGCTGGAACCGTTTTTCAAACAACACCTACTCCACCTTTAAATCCTTGCAGTCAGAATCTGGAAGGAAAGAAAAATCCAGAAACTGATTGTTTCATTTGTAAGTTTGAGACTTTGTTAGTTGAAATCTCGCAAATCAGCAAATTTACAAAGCGATGATTTTACTTAGTTTTGTTTTTTCAAATATCTGATTTTTTAAAAGAATCTTCTCACAAATTTTTGAGTTTGTAAAAATCTGTTTTTTTAACGCAGATTTAAAAATTAAGTTTCCTTGTTTGTTTTGAAACTTTCAAGTTAATAAAGAATTTTCTTTTAAATAGTGAGTTTATAATTAAGAACTTCAGATTTTATTTTTTTTTATTTATAAAAACATACATTTTGACAATAAATCCACAAATCTTGGTTTTAAAGTTGTAAATTTACATTTTTATAAATCTGCATTGCAGAGTTTTTTTTTTAATTTTCTGGGTTATAAAATTTTATGGCAGGTTTTGCTTACAAACTTGAAGTTTAGAAAAGTGACAGTTTTCTGAATTTTCTCCTGTAAATTAAAAAAAACAAAACAAAAAAAGGACAATTATTTGTCATAGCGCTTCACCCTGATGGTCCTAATTATCAGTTATACTTTGATTACATCGGGAACAAAAGACACTGAAGTTATTCAACGTAATTTTTGAACATAGTTGGTGAACGTAGCTATTGAATGTCGTTATTGAACGTAGTTATTGAATGTAGTTTTTGATTGTGGTTATTAAACATAGTTATTGAACATAGCTATTGAATATTGTTATTAAACGTAGTTATGGAATGTCGTTATTGAACGTTGTTGTTGAATGTGGTTATTAATTATAGTTATTGAACGTAGCTATTGGATATTGTTATTGAACATGGTTATTGAACGTTGCTATTGAACGTAGTTATTGAATGTAGTTCTTGAACTTAGTTTTTGAATGTGGTTATTAAACATAGTTATTGAATGTGGTTTTTAAACGTAGTTATGGAACATAGTTATTGAACGTTGTTGTTGTTGAATGTGGTTATTGAACGTAGCTATTGGATATTGTTATTGAACTTAGTTATTGAACGTTGCTATTGAACGTAGTTATGGAATGTAGTTCTTGAACTTAGTTTTTGAACGTAGTTATGTAACATAGTTATTGAACGTAGTTATGGAACATAGTTATTGAACGTAGTTATGTAACATAGTTATTGAACGTAGTTATGTAACATAGTTATTGAACGTAGTCGAACGGGTACGGGTTCGAGAGTTTAACCTGGTTAGACGACTTCGGCCTCACTGTTTGCTGCAACATTGATGCTTTGATTAAAATGGATCTTTACTTTGAAAAGGAATTTAGACAAAAACGTCCCCAGAAGACGATGTATTTCACGCCTGATGAGTTGGTTCTGCTGAAAATAAATACCATGAATAAAATGATTTGAAGTCCTTTCCTCCTCTGCTGGACCTTTTCATGGTTCCAGAGCTGAAACTTCAGTTTTCCTCTCGCAGGGACCAGAGACGTCTCTGGGGAAATACGAAACTGACTGCATGAATTAAATCTAACATTTGGAAATATCAGCAAAAATGTCATAATATGTTAATTTAACTCCTCACGTGGCCGACGGCTGTTGATGAGGTCCCAGTTTCACTTTCAGGACTTGTCTTTGCAGATCATGACTCGGGAAGACGACCTCTGAAGTTCTGCTGCGCGTAAAGAGCGTTCGGACCTGCAGCATATCGAGGAGGCGCCACACGGACCTACGACCAGGTACGAGTTCGTCCTGCAGCGTTTCCTCCGTCAGCAGCCCGGCGACACTTGAGATGCAGCTGGTTTTAAGATCTTCATCATGGTTTTGTTTCTGCATCAGGGTGGACTCCAGGTGGCGTTGGAGTCCACCTGACTCACCTGGAGCCCACCTGACTCACCTGGAGCCCACCTGACTCACCTGGAGTCCACCTGACTCACCTGGAGTCCACCTGACTCCACCTGACCTGAGCTGGTCCTGCAGAACCAACCTGAGCTGGTCCTGCAGAACTGACCTGAGCTGGTCCTGCAGAACCGACCTGACCGACCTGAGCTGGTCCTGCAGAACCGACCTGAGCTGGTCCTGCAGAACTGACCTGAGCTGCTCCTGCAGAACCGATCTGAGCTGGTCCTGCAGAACTGACCTGAGCTGGTCCTGCAGAACTGACCTGAGCTGGTCCTGCAGAACCAACCTGAGCTGGTCCTGCAGAACTGACCTGAGCTGGTCCTCCAGAACCGACCTGAGCTGGTCCGACCTGAGCTGGTCCTGCAGAACCGACCTGAGCTGGTCCGACCTGAGCTGGTCCTGCAGAACCGACCTGAGCTGGTCCTGCAGAACTGACCTGAGCTGGTCCTGCAGAACCGACCTGAGCTGGTCCTGCAGAACTTCTCCTGAGCATCTCGGTCACTGTTCAACTGTTTAGTAGTGATTTCACAACAAAAAGTTTTGTTATTTATCAAAATTCACGATTTTGGAAAACTTTGTGATTTTTTTTTTTCCTTCCGAAACAAAATCAAGATTTGATGTCAAAAAGTCAAAATATTGCTTTTTGTTCTTTTTACGTCTTAACGACGTATTTTTGGACAGATGGGACCAATACTTCGGTGAGACTAAGGCCCCGATTGTACACCTCCCGCTAGCCGCTACCCGCAAATTGCGGGTATAGGAACCTCCGCTAACCGCTAATGCAATCTTCCGCTTCCCTAAAGCCGCTACCCGCTATGCTGACTCCCTTACTCACATTGTAGGTGTGGGAATGGGCGTGTCTTTTGCGCTTTCCGCAAACTCGGTATCTTGTGATTGCGGGTTTAGGGTAGCGGGTAGCGCAACCTGCTCTTAAAGGCAACGGCTACTGACGCACTGATTGGTTTAACAGGTGGAACGCCCTAACCACTCCCATGCATAATATAGCGGTTAGCGCAGGTGGGATAACGGTTTTAGGGAGGTGGAAGACTGCGTTCTTGGCGGGAGAACGCCCCTCCCGCTACCCGCTATCCCTTAATAGCGGCTTTAGGAGGTTTGGCGGAAGATTATAGTCCAGAAAATACGGCATGTTATCGATGTTCTGATCTGATCGGAGCTCTGTGTCAGCACGTTGAAACTGTTTTATTTCTTTTTCCCAGATGGAGATTAATGCGGTTGAGAAACGCCACAGAACACGGTCCAAAGGAGTCAGAGGTACGACACCGGCCGGTAGAATGAATGACTTCCTGTTGTCAGGGCACATTTATCGGTTTATCGGTTACTTGAAACAAACTTTTTACAGTGAAAGAGAACTAGTTGAAAGAGTTTTGGTTGTTAAAGACGTCCATCTGCTTCACGTTAGGTCTTGTGGCTTTTTTTTAACCTAATAACCTTCCAGACATGTTTTTCACGCAAACACAGAAAAATCTTCCACTGTGGTCACGTTTTTATACCGCTGCTGGTGAATTTAAAGACAGGGTAAGACATTTCTGGATGATGTCACATCTCCTGAGAGCTGGCTCCTCCCACCGCGTCCCTCCAGCGCTCAATCATCTCGCAAACCTAAACGTCTCGGGTTGGGACTCATGTGAAAATCGCTTACCCTGCCTTTAGAACGAAATGTGCATGAGTCGCGTTTGATTAGCGGCTACGTCTTTGGAAAGTTCCGTTATATGTTACGTATAATTGTAATAAACAGTCGTCTTGAGTCTTTTTCCCAGTTACAGTGATCCCTTATTTTTCACGGTTAACGGTTAAACCGTCTGGAAACCTCCGTACATCACGGACGTCTCGCCACAGTTACGTTAGAGCGACGGTGTTTTATAAACGGAGGACGTGCAGACGTGCACTCGCCTACACGTGCGCGACTATGGAGACGGCTGAAGCTGAGCGGAGAGGGACGTCGCTCCTCTCATGAGTTTATTATCACTGACTCGCCACAAAACGCTGAACATTTATCTTCTTTTTTTCTTCTTCTCTGTCTGCAGCCGCGGTGGAAGCAGTAACGCAGGAGCTGTTCAGGTAGGCGGACCCCCCCCCCTCCCCCCCCCGTTGTTTTTACAGGTTCGTTGTAAAACCTTGAACTCACGGCGGCGCGTGAAACTCTGAAACTGTCACTTTGATTCATGGCGCTGCAGTCGGACCCTCCGCGGCCGACGGCGGGGCGTCCGCCGCGTTCGGATTCGTGCAGCTGGCGGCGGTCGTTTAAACCTCCAAGAAAAGAGCGGGAACGTGAGACAGGACGGGACGTCGGCACCGGCGCCGATCTGTGAGCTTTTTAAACGGTTCATATTCGGGGGTCAAACCAGTCTCACGGCGATTTCTGTGGAAGTATTTCTGTGCCATCTGAGTTTGAATACGAATTTTTAAGATTGAAATTTTTCAGTATCAAAATCAGACTTTGAATTTTAAAAAACATCAGATTTCTAGCACTGAATTTTTTTTTGCCTCTGAATTTTATTTTGTTAAAATAAATTCAATGTAAAAAAAATTGTTGTCTTAAAATATTCAGTTTTTCAAAATTCAACATGTAAAGAAATTCATCACCCCAAAAAATTCAGTGTAAAAAATTTTTTTTGAGATGTGTGATTCTTTTTTTTTTACACTGAATTTTTTGGGGTGTTGAATTTCTTTGCGTGTTGAATTTTGAAAAACTGAATATTCTAAGACAACAATTTTTTTTAACACTGAATTTATTTTAACAAAATAAAATTCAGAGGCAAAAAAAATTCAGTGCTAGAAATCTGATGTTTTTTAAAATTCAAAGTCTGATTGTAATGCTGAAAATTTTCAATCTTAAAAATTCGTATTCAAACTCAGGTGGCACAGAAATACTTCCATACACGGCGGCGGCTGAGCGTCACGGCTACCTGTCTGCGCGTGACGGCGGCGGTTCTGCTTCACTTCATCACATTTAGCAAAACTGACAAACGCTGGCGCGTGCAGCAGATTACAGTTGATCCCGGTTTGATCCGGGTCAGCGCCTTGGTGTAAACAACACGCTTCGGCTGTGCCCCCCCCCCCCCCCCCCAGAGCCCCCCAGAGCCCCCCCATCCCTCCAGCCAGCCAGCGGAAAGAATATTCTAATCAGCTCTGATTCTTCATCTCTGCCGTTGAAAGACGTGACTAATCTGCAGATCTGTAAATACTCACAGATCTGTTTTCCATTCAAGTTAAATCTAAACTCCAGCGGGTTTTTTTTTTTTTTTTTTTTTTTCTTTTTTCGGTCCGGATGACATCAGCCGACCCCTTGACTTTTACTCCGGCGGCCCGTGGAAAATGTCAGGCTGTGATGGACGGATCGTTAGGACAGACGTCAGTCTGAATCCCAGGACGGTCCGGTCGGTTCCGGCTGCAGCTGGAGCTCAGAGACCGGAAGCACCTTGATGATGTCACAACCCGTCAGGGACTGAAGGTCCGGCTGAAGGTCCGGCTGAAGAGGCGCCGCCGTCAGCTGAAGGAGGGGAGAAGAGAAACGGAGCGGGAAGATTATCCTGATTAAAAAAGAAGAGGAAAGAGAAAGCAAACCGAGAGGTTTTTAAATGCCACGACGCAGAGCGCGCCCACGTCTCAAACTCTCAGAGTTCACATAAGTTGTTAAAAACTTATACTTGTATTTGCTTATTTCGGCTGACATGAACGAATTACTATTTGGGCTCAAACTGAACACACGAGCAGAAACCTTGTCTCGTTGTTTCGGGGGCGGGACACTTCTTGTCCAGGGAACCAATCAGATTTGCAGCAGGGCTGTGACATCACAGACCCCCAGATTCACCTCCACCCAGCTGCTGGTGAGGAGAGCTTCAACACCGGACTGAACACGGGAACGCCCGACAGACGTGAGGGGCGGGGCTGAAACGAGCGGCTGACTCCACCCCCCACCCCCCACCCCGAAGAGGCCGTTTCTGAGCCGAGGCTCATCACAGGAGTTTCATTAAGACTTCAAGAAGCGTTTGGCCTAGAGGTCTTCGGAACAACCCGACATTCCGAAAACCCGAGGTTCCGACCCGACCTGAATCGGGTCTCAGGTCCATTCAAAAGACGGGACTCCGGGTTCGGGTCGGAACCGGTACAGTTAGTCTCGGTCCGGTCGGTGCTCTCTGACAGGCTGGGTCCACGTTTACTCCAGAGAGGTAAAGATATTGGCGGTGGCAGCTAATGTCAGGACTCGGGGCAGTTTAATTAATTATTCATTAACGTGGCGTTTGTCATGAAACAATCGTGTTGCCGTAGCGTGTTATTAGCGTGTTATTAGCGGTTTGCCCGGCAGCTGTAAAGCACAACGGATCACCAACATGACAACGCTGGATGAGAGAACATATTCACGACACGTCCTGACCGGTGTAGGCTATTAGTGTTAGCAGTTGCTACCAATAGCATCTGTATCCACAAAGAAAATAACGACGTGGATTTATTGTTGTTTACATCACGTAGCCTATGTAGCAACTGAACCGGATACAGATGCTATTGGTAGCAACTGCTAACGCTAATAGGCTATACCGGTTAGGACATATTGTAAATACAATGTCAAAACAACCTTTTTATCATTTATTTGAAAAATAAGACTTGGATTTATTGTTGTTTCCATCACGTAGCCTATGTAGCAACTGAACCGGTAGAAGAAGACAACTTTAGGTAAGAAAATCAAGTTTTATTCAACGCTAGACAACTTTAACATGAGCAACTATGGGCTGGATTGTCTCGGTTCTATTCGGGTAACTCGGTTCGGTTCGTGGTCGGAAACTAAAGACTCGGGTCGGGTCGGTTCCGAGTCCAAATACTGCGGGTCCATTCGGGTTTGGACTCCCGGACTTATGATAATAGCTCGGGTGGACCCGTGAAGACCTCTAGTTTGGCCTCAGTTAAAGTGGAAACATTGTAACTCTGCGGGTGCAGATAACAAACTTCCTCAAAGAAGTATCGGGTTGTTCGGAGGCAGAGGAGGGAAGTTCTGATCCGGCGGCGTGCAGAAATCTGACCGCGAGCGTCTTGACTTCGCAGCTGAAGTGTGAAAACACAAACAGCCTGAGCTTTGCTGGGATCGATAATGCAGCGCTACGAGTCTCTGCACCACGCTGATTGATGAGCTGCCTCACCTTGAGCAACCTGCCTCCTCTTCCTCCTTTTCCTCTGTTTGATGTCCTTCTCTTCCCTCCCCCTCCCTCCCCCCGGCCTCTCGTGTTTTCCCTTCCTCCCCGCCAGACTCTACCATCTCCGTTCCCGCCGGTCCCCCAGCTTTTACGCCACCTTTCCCCCCCCCGTTTTCCTCCTCTCCTCCTGCTCTCCATCCCTCCATCTCTCCTTTAACCTCTCCTCCTCCTCTGCCTCCCTGCGCTCCTGATCTTCACCTCTCGTATTGCGGCTCTGGTTTTAGCCCGCAGTTACGGATCAGGTGATGCTGGGTGGGTGGAGGGTAGGCGGAGCTCCTCGGGGCGGGGTCGGAGGTCACGGCGGTGGAGTCCCCGGTGCCGGCCGGCGTGTGTTGGCTGCCGGGCTGCGCGTCTTCCCCGCAAAGCAGCCTGAGAGCTGCAGCGGCCTGACTCAGAGCTCTGGAGGACCGAAGCAACACGCTCAGACGGAGACGTGCTGCTGCAGCTGCTGCTGCTACTGCTGCTGCCGCTGCGGCTGCCGCTGCTGCTGCTGCTGCTGCTGCTGCTGATGGTGCTGCTGCTGCTGCGCTGCTTGCTGCTGCTGCTCTGCTGCTGCTGCTGCTGCTGCTGCTGCTTCTGCTGCTTCTGCTTCTTCTGCTGCTCTGCTGCTGCTGCTGCTGCTGCTGCTGCTGCTGCTGCTGCTGCTGCTGCTGCTGCGCTGCTGCTGCTGCTGCTGCTGCTGCTGCTGCTGCTGCTGCTGCTGCTGCTGCTGCTGCTGCTGCTGCTGCTGCTGCTGCTGCTGCGGCTGGCTGCTGCTGCTGCTGCTGCTGCTGCTGCGGCTGATGGTGCTGCTATTGCAGCTGCTGCTGCCGCTTCTGCGGCTGCTGCTGCCTGCTGCTGCTGCGCTGCTGCTGCTGCTGCTGGTGCTGCTGCTGCTGCTGCGGCTGATGGTGCTGCTATTGCAGCTGCTGCTGCCGCTTCTGCTGCTGCTGCTGCCGCTTCTGCTGCTGTGCTGCTGCTGCCGCTGCTGCTGCTGCTGCTGCTGGCTGCTGCTGCTTGCTGCTGCTGCTGCTGCCTGCTGCTGCTGGCTGCTGCTGCTGCTGCTGCTGCTGCTGCTGCTGCTGCTGGCTGGCTGCTGCTGCTGCTGCTGCTGCTGCTGCTGCTGCTGCGGCTGCTGCAGCCAGATGGCCCTATGCTAGCATGCACATATGCACACACAGAATTCACTTACCGCCTAAACTTACCGTTGGCAGTTGGCCTCCAAAATACATTTTGGCCAACAAAAAATGAAATCAACAGTTTTTGTTCAGGAAGATGACAATATCTGCTCTTTCAGAAACAGACATAAACACAGACAAAATCATAACCTCCTTGGCGGAGGTAAAAATTGTTTGTTTACCTGGGTTGCTGGGTTACGCTCATACAGACATGGGGCCGTCCCAGCCAATGGGATGCCAGGAAGATGCTAGCCGATAGCCAATGGCAGAGCAGCGACAAGTATGTTTACGTTCAGTAAACTCTGGGAGCTGCGAGTAGCAGCGCTATTGGATTTTTGCCTTTCGTATCCTGAAATTTCTTTCGTAACTAGAGGCAATAGTTTCCCGTTGATGCGTTTCGTAACCTGAAAACTTCGTATGTAGAGACGTTCGTAAGTAGAGGTACCTCTGTAGATGAGAAGGCGGGAGTTTCTGGATTGCAGTCGAAGAAGCGACGGGAGCAACGCAGTGAATTAAATACGCTACACTCGTTTATTTTTGTGATGCCATGCAGGCGAAGGTGTTTTGCCATATTAGTCGTGCTCCCTCTTTTGGCAGTAACACGCTTCCCGCAGGTGTTTACCTGCGCCAGGTAGCCGTCATTTATAGGACTGAAATGCAGCCAAACTCCAGAGCGGCGTCTCTTGGAATCCATGTTGTGGCGAGTGAAGTCTACTAGCGTGGAGATGAGTACGCCGGGCGGAGTAACATCAACAAACTAGTAGGCCTTGCCGATTGTGCTAGTAAAAGTGGCATATTATGCTAGTAGCCCAAATTATGCTCAAATTATGCTCGCTTTTCAAAATTATGCTACTTTTTAAAAAAAATGATTCTGTGCACAAACTTCACAACTCACAAGACAAGTTTGAAAATGTATTTTATTAACCCTGGCCTGACGTTCTGGGCCCGGTTGTTCAAACCTGGGTAACTTTATCCGGTGGTTAGGCCTATACGGCGGATAAATCTGCTATCCAGCGGATAGTTACCCAGCTAACAAAAATAGGTTGCACAAAGCCTGGATAGTGTGGTGGATAACTATCCGCGGATAGCTTGCTAACCATCGCGTGTAGCAGAGCGTGACACAGTTTGCGCAAGGTTTTGCACTCAAATGGCCTCCAGTTACCATGGTAAAGTACGCAAATTTCGAGTAAACAACGAACTGTGCGTGAGCTAGCAGCGCGCGCTGGGTTATTAAAACAAATAAAAACAAATACAGTGAAAACTAAACCATGCAGTTTCTGACAAAGCCCTGGATAACAAATTTAACATTGAATAATCTCGCTCGTTTCTGAACCACGCAGTCCTTCCGGTTTCGTTTCATAGAATTCCCGCTGTATCTCAACACAACTAAAAAGCAATCACAAAATAGGAGTGGAACCAACTGTTAATAGTAATCTATCATTTTTAGTAGCTGAGATCTTCGTTTTCTTGAATTATTCTAAAATTGTGCTATTAAGACAAGAAAATATACGGATTATGCTAGCAGTGCTACTTTTGGAAAAAGGGCAAAAATTATGCTCAATTCCTCAGATTATGCCAAAAAATTATGCTAGCACAATCGGCAAGAGCCTACAAACTAGCGTAGTAAATCAAAACAAAACAAAACAAAACAAAAAAAAACAAAACAAAAAATTTGCGTGGACATTTAGGAACCGAAAAAAAAAAACGAATCTAAATTCAAAAATCTTCTAAACGATTCCAGAAACGGACGTTAGGAACCGATTCCTACTTGGAATTGTTTTTCGGTCCCAGTGGCGCCGGATATTCGCGTCGGCCGTTGGAGGGCTGGCGACCGTCTCTGGCGGGTCTTTAAGTCGTTCACACATGGCGACCAGGCGCCAGTCTGGAAATGGTCCCTTCAGTCAGGACTCCCAACACTCATTCATCTGGTCGGTTCGTAAATACGTAGCGCTGGAACTTCGGAACGTCTGCGTGAGTTTCGTGAGGCTGCTGCTCGTTTGAACGTGTTTTAACAGGAAGTCCTGGTTTCTGGTCCACTTTCACGCTCCTGCTGCACTGAAATGAACGAGAAGCTGAGTTCATGTTGTTCCTGATCACAGCTGTTGGATGTGGATCCAGCGGTGATCCATCAGTCACACCTGTGCGCAGAGGAACCGGTATCCGCCTCCAGCAGGGCCGTCTGGTGATTATGCAGGAAAAGCTTCATCCGGATTTGAGGACGGCTCGGCGAGACGCCGGTTCCCGTGTTGTTTCTGCCTTCGTTTGCTTTCACGTGGTGTGTTTCTCCTCCTCAGCTGTCCCACCCCCGGCTGCGACGGCAGCGGTCACGTCAGCGGGAAGTACGCCAGGCACCGCAGGTACGAGCCGCCAGACATAATGAAGTTCTCATCACCATCAATTTCAGCTCTTTTAAGACAATGATGAGCCTCTTCACGCTGAGAATGCTGGGAGTTTTCCTCCAAGTCTGTTTTCATCCTGGTTCCTTGTGTGACGCAGATATGAAGCTGATGTCTTCGGATGTTATGAAGCGCTTTTTATTGAACTGACTTAAACTGAGGAGCAATTCGTTCACTATGAAAACCCTGCCCCCCTGCTGCATTAGCCTCAGTTAGCCTGTTAGCCTCAGTTAGCCTGTAAGCCTCAGTCAGCCTGTTAGCCCCAGTTAGCATGTTAGCCTCAGTTAGCCTGTTAGCCCCAGTTAGCATGTTAGCCTGTTAGCCTAGTTATCCTGTAAGCCTCAGTTAGCCTGTTAGCCCCAGTAAGGATGTTAGCCTGTTAGCCTTGGTTGACCATTAAGCCTCAGTTAGCCTCTTAGCCCCAGTTAGCCCGTTGGCCTCAGTTAGCCTCAGTAAGGATAAGTTAGCCTCAGTTAGCCTCAGTTAGCCGGTAAGCCTCAGTTAGCATGTTGCTCAGTTATCCTGTTGGCCTTAGTTAGCCTGTTAGCCTTGGTTAGCCAGTAAGCCTCAGTTAGCCTGTTAGCCCAGTTATCCTGTTGGCCTCAGTTAGCCTGTTGGCCTCAGTTATCCTGTTGCCCTTAGTTAGCCGGTAAGCCTCAGTTAGCCTGTTAGCCTCAGAGGTTTTATTGATTCTGGGTGCGTTATTGAAAGAAATAACTTTGGGCTGGGCAAGTTAACGCGTTATTATCGCGTTAACGCATTAATTTATTAGCGCCGACATTTATTTTATCGCGTGTTAACGCATGTTGCTCACGTGCTTTTGTTTTGAAAAGTCTGTTACTGGCTGCTGCAGAACAGTAAAATAATTAGCAGGCAAAGCTAAAACAGACATGGAGACGGTAAAAATCAGTGAACTTTACAGTTCAGGTAGCAACTCAGGTAGCAATATTAACAATTCTGACTAAAAAACTTTCAAACCCCTTTGTTTAAGACGATAGCGTCATTCCTCCATTTATCATCAGATCTGCTCCATGTGTTCACTGTCCTGCTGTTCTCTAGCTCAGTGATTCCCAAAGTGGGGGCCGCGGCCCCCTGGTGGGCCGTCGCGGTACTGCAGGTGGGCGAGAGGTCATTAAAATTAAACAAATATGTTTTAAGTCCTCAATCTCTTTTAAATATGTTTTTAATTACTGTAAAAATATTAACGACATGATTTAAAAACATTAAAAAGTAACAAAACAAACCAGTTAAGTGTTATTCTTCCGTCATCTTAACTTAATATGACAAGTGTCACCTTATGTGTTGACCCCTTACACTTCTATCGGATCATGGTTCCTGGTCCTGGATGTTGATCACAGTTGTGATTAAAGGTTTCGGTTGACTGCAGATTGGGTCTTGGTATTCTGAAGTTTGGGAATGGCTGCTCGAGCTGGTTACTTCAGTGCGGCTCCATCTAGTGGCTCAGATGTGTAATGACAACAGAAAGTCTGTTCCTTGATTATAAAACAAAGCCATTTCTGGGTCACGTAAACCAGACAATAAAATATTAAAAACAAATTCAGTCCCGTGGCCTGTTTGCTAAAATTGAAATATAAAAAAAACAGGCATTTTTTTTTTTGTTTTTTGTGTTAGATTAAAAAACCAAAAAATATTTTAAATGGTTGATTGACAATTGAAAATAGAAGAAAAACAAATGATAATTACGAATTGATTTTCATTTTCATTTTAAAGTTCTCCCAGGGGAGAGCTGCCAAGTTAAACTCCCCGTTAAAAGTTTACTTCAGAAATTACCTGTTTTAATGTTCTGATTGTGGCTCAGGATTTTGTTGGTAGACTTTTTTTTATTTTTCATAAAAAACAGGATGACATTAATGTCCTGGCAGTGGCAATAAGCTTTACTTTATTTTGACATTTTTTAAGATGAGATTTACACTAAATATGTGTTACTGACAAGTGCTGATGTTAAACGTGTTTGAACAACAAATGTTATGACACTTTAGTTCATATGGCAGCAGAACATTTAAATAAAAGTGACCTTTACACTACTGTTGAATTCATTATTTGATTATGCGTATAGAATGCGATTAATCGCGATTAATCAGGGAAATCATGCGATTAATCGCGATTAAAAATCTTAATCGTTGCCCAGGCCTAAAATAAATACATTGGATTACAATCTCCGGGTCCTCATGAATCCACTGAGGTAGCACACCTGGTGATGTCACATGGTAATACAGGTGAACTCTCGCAGCAGACTGACTGGGTTTCCTGTGTGTCGGAGATGATGTCAGGCGCCAAATGTCTCCGTTGAGTCACCTCCTCATTTAACGGCACCATTACACATTATACAAGCAGCAAACAAAGGCAGCGCTTCGTAACTTCCTGTTTTGGCTTTTAGAGCAACGTAGCATCGAATGGCGCGCAGATGCAAATACAGATCTCAACACTCTTATTTTTGCAGGATTTCCAGGGTTAGCATCAGAATGGGAACAGCATTAGCGCTCAGATATGGTTTGGCTACACGTCTTTGACTTGTTCACACGTGACGACTCGTCCCGGACTGGTCTGGAGAGGTTGGGTTCTGGTAAACTGGGCTTCGCTTGAGTGTTTGCAGCTAGACTGAAGGCTCCAGCGACGTACATGCGTCGACGGTCCGTCGCTACCCGCGGCGCGCAGCATTTTTCAGTGGCTTATTCGTCAACACAGTCGCTCCGTGTGTTTGACAATGTGTCAAAACAGTTTTGCTTTTGTTATATTTTAAAACCATTTGAATGGCTTTAAAATACTGTAAAGAGCAGTTCCTACATATGGTGCCTTTAATGCAGCACCGGCTCAGCGATGCCGTCATTTACCCTTCAAGTAGTTTTTCAGAGCTGAAGACATTTTCCAGACTGAACAGCGAGTTAAAAACGGATCCCCGAAACCAGTAAAAATGAGCAACAAATCAAAATCCTTAAACAGAGACGTATCGGAGCGTTTCCAGCAGAGGGAGACGGTGCGTGAGGTCGTAAACGACGCCGGGAGAGGAGCCAAAGAGGAAACCGGTGATAAATACGAGCTCCGTTGCACCACATACACAAAAAAAACACACACAAGGCCTCGCAGGAGGTAAAACATGACTGATCTCAGACCAGCGCAGTCTGGACACGAGGAGGACGAAGGACGAGTCTCTGGTCACCGGCGGCAACTGAAACAGTCGTCAGCGCTGGAGGCGTGAAACGGCGGTTGTTCCGGATCACAGCCAACGTTCCCCGACCTTCAGGCTCCTTTAGACTCTCTACCAGGAAACAAATAAAAATCATCTTTTCATCCTGTAATTTACAACCTTATGCTTCTGGTTCTGGAAAGAAGAAGAAGAAATCACAATGAGCTGGATGTCAGAAATTAGAGGTGCACGATAATTATCGTTACCGATAACAGGAAATGATGACGTCATCCCGATAAGTCCGATATCACGACGAATAGTCCCGATAACATTTATATTTCTGTCAACACAGCAGTGTCTCGCTCCCTCTGAGCCTTGAATGACCAGCAGTGAATGTTATGTTCAAGTGACGTCGGCATAATCAGAAAAACGATTTCTCAATCAGGAAAATCAAGAATACCCCCTCATGCCAGAAAACAACTCGTTAACTCGGTCATAATTTTAGTAGTTGCTGACTTGAATTGATATTCGCAGTATTTTCCCTCATGTTACACATAAAAAAAAAAAAATAGAAAAGGCTGAAAGAACGACTAGCAAACGAGGGAACGTGGGAATTTACGTTCCACCTTGAATGCAGCCTGCAGCACAGCGCTGATCACAACAAACATGGCGGCGTGGAACTTGGTTAAAGTTTCAGAAGAAGATAGTTTGGTGGTTATTTGTGACGAATCCTCCGAGTGAATTCTACGAGGAGGGAAGCACAAGCTTTAATACGTAAAACCTGATCAGCCACCTACAACATAACAATCACTTCCATGGAGTTTTGAAATCGTGCTAATGTGAGCTAACGGAAGCTAATGCTAACATGCACAAGCCAGCAGCAGTCTCTCCTCTCCCTCATTCCTCTCATCTAAAGCTTCCATGAGATTAAAAAAAAAAAAAAAAACTACTGAACCTCATTTACTTTAATTAAAGGTATTAATTTAAATGGAACCACAAGCCAAAATCCTTTAAATGTTAATCTTTTTCAGTTAGTAATTCTGATGCATGTATTTCCATCAGTTCAAGGAGCCTTTATTTTTTTTATATCAGTCAGTAATGAACCTTATTTAAGTTATGTAAGATATCAAATAGGTTTGTTTGATAGCTTTAAGAAAATGTTTGAGAGGCTTGACAATAGTTTTATATTGGAAAAAATAAATATCTGTTCATTTAAAGAGTCAAAACTGTTTTTGATTTCGTTCATAGTACTGATGTAATGATCTTAGGTATATGTGTGTGTTATCGGTATCGGCCTTTAGGAGCTGAAAAGTTATCGGTATCGGTTTAAGAAAACAGTTATCGTGCCACGCTAGCAGAATCGCAGGGTCGGGGTTTTATCGAGTATCAGCTCTGCAGCCGTGACGAAGCTGCAGCTTTAGTTTGGAGCAACTTTGTCGTTCTCAAGACGAGTAAAGACGGCGTGGAGTCGCTAAACTTTCCTCAGCAAAAACTTCTAATTGCATCAAGAGGTAGAATATAATTCAGACGAGCTGCAGGACGCAGAAATCTGACTCATTATGAAATCAAGGCGCCTGCTGAAGGTTTGGCTGTAAGTGTAGCTGGTGAGGGGGGGCGGCGGCGGTTGAACACAGGCGGGAACTGAGATGATGGGAGGGGCTGAGGAAGATCAGCATCAGCTGGACTCGTCTCTGTTACTGATCCACACAATCAGCTGGATTCATGTCAAACATCTGATTCAGTTTGTCTGTTGGGACAAAAACGAAACCGAGAGAAATAAAGAACATAAACAAAGACTAAGATGCTGAGAAAATGAAGTTAAAGGTTGAGTTACTGTCGATTTAAGACAAATATACTGAAGGAGTCTCGACTACATGTATAACTGGAACCGGACAAACCTCCAGTGATGTTTTTGACGATGGTTTGGATCAGCATGGTTTTTCTTTTTTTTGTGTCTGCATGCATTTACATTCATGGTTACATTCATAATCCAGCCAAACCATCTAGTACATACAGTCATGGAAAAAATGATTAGACCACCCTTGTTTTCTTCAGTTTCTTGTTCATTTTAATGCCTGGTACAACTAAAGGTACATTTGTTTGGACAAACATAACGATAACCACAAAGATTTCTCATAAGAGTTTTATTTAAGAGCTGATATCTTACCATTTTCCATGGTTTTCTTGACTATAACCTAAATCACTTTTTTTTTGTGGGAGTGTGAAGCGTGAATGTGTCCTTCAGTCCTCTCTGGCAGTAAATTCTAACATCCTTTATTAACATCCTAAATCCTGATTTCATCAGAGAGGACTAAAAAACACCAGCAGTGAAACATTTAAAGACAAGACAGTTAAAGAGACGCGACAGTGACGGTGTGGTGTGTAGTGGATTGTGTTGTGACAGCGAACAGACTTAAAAGATAATATGTAGGAAGAATTCATTTTTAACCAAATTAGAAATGAAGAACGTAAACAAAGACTAAGATGCTGAGAAAATGAAGTTAAAGGTTGAGTTTCTGTCGATTTAAGACAAATATACTGAAGGAGTCTTGACCACATGTATAACTGGAACTGGACAAACCTCTGGTGAAGTCAGCCGTTAGCGTTCTGTTAGCATTCTGTTAGCGTTCTGTTAGCGTTCTGTGTTTCTGGCGGTGGTTTGGATCAGCATGGTTGAAAGTAGCGGACCGGTGCGGCTCAGAACCGGTTCTGATGAACGGGCAGATGAAACCGTTGTGTCGTTAAACTGTCGTCAGAACGCTCGGAGGTGAAACTGGCTTCAGAGGCGACGCAGTAAGCTTCCTCTCCTGCGACGGCTGATGTCGTGGCCCAGACACGTCCGACGGGTCCCCGTCTTCGCCCGCTAGGCCTCGTTCACGCAGCCCAGCCGCGGGGTTTCTCCCTGTGGACGCCTGTGGCGCAGCGGGTGGGAGAGTCGCTGATCGATCCCCGGCTCCGAGCTCGCGGGAAAGAAGGGAGGAGTTTCTCTCTCGTTTTCCTGTTACCATGGTAACGATTTTTTAAAACACACGAGAGGAAAATAAATAAATGTAAATATGGTCTTTTAATAACCTCAATAATGATCTTCATAATGAGGAAAAAAAGAAACATAAATTATGGTTTCAGACGCAGCGTCAGTCAGTTATAACGGATTTACACGTAAAAAAAAACATTTGGACACTTTTGGATTTAATTATGAATTTTAAGTGTGAAGATGAGTGTCAGTTTATTGATAATTAACTGACTGACAATTTTAACCTTTTAAAAAATATAATAATAATAAGTAAATAGATGACATATTGAGTTTTTGTTCACATGATTTTATTTTGTGCAGGATAACATTTTTAAAGGGAGGGTACGCGATTTCTGGACAAACAAAGCAGCTGTACTCTCCCACCTCAACAGGTTCACATGCAGGAACACAAGCCCCTCCCCCTCCGTATGTGATTGGCTGGACCAGTGGGAACAGACTGCCCCCACACCGTTTCCTTCCAGCTGACAGAACCAGGGATTTTTTTTTTTTTTTTAAATAATGTACAAGTGGATGGGAAGTAATTATTCACTGAATTTAGGAAAAAGAAAATCCTGTAGAATTGCTTACCCTGCCTTTAAGTTATTTTGAGCCCATGAACACACACTTCCCTGTTCAGGGTCAATCATCAACTGATTTGGTGTAAGTTTCGCCCCAGATGTCCTTCCTGACACACCCGGGAACGCAACGTGGTTGCTTTTATTGTTAGCTGAAGAAATTAGCTGTCCGTGGTCCTGAGAGCTAATTTCGTCCCGTAGTGACAGTTAAATCGGTTAGTGATGAGCTACCAGGTGACGCTGCCCCCAACACGAACTAAATGTTGGTACATATGGAGCCCCGTTTGGGTCATAATTCAGTGAATAAATAAGTCAATTATTATGAAATATTTCCCATTATTATGATAATGGTTTCGTTTTTCATAAGAATGATTTGTGTGTCAATCACAGCGGAGAGGGCGGAGCCATTTATGTGATTGGCTGCTCTTTCATTCAGGCATAAGCAACAGAACAGTGAATATCGATAGTGGGCGAGAGGTGCAGTTATACTCCAGGCCAGTAGGTGGCAGAATGCACCTCAGTTTACGGTTAAAAGTTGACATCGAACTAAGAAACGTCAAGGTTTCCCGTAGCTCAGTCCAAGCTAGCATAGCTACAATCGGACTAGGAGCGCACCTTGATGACGCCACGGCCCGCTGCTAACGGGACCTCACGGCCAAAACTAGTCGATGTCAGAGCGTAGAATGGAGAAGGATCAGCCAATGAGCGTGCAGGTCAACCACTGGCCCCGCCCACTGGCCAAATGTCATTATTATTATGTAAAAGCTCATTCTTAGATAAAAAAAAAGCCATTCTGAAATAAACTATTATGCATTAAACTAAGATAAATAATAAAAATATATTTCATAACAATTTCAATTGTTTCGTAATAATGTGAAATATTTCATAATAATGGATACATATTTCATAATAATAAACACCTGTATTTCATAATAATAGACTCATTTATTCATTGAATTATGACCCAAACGGGGCTCCGTAGGTACAAGTGACAGGTGCAGCATCGGTATGTAGTTTGAATCCCATGTGAGCTCGTCCCTTTGTCTCAGAGAGGTGGTTCTGCAGTGATGAATAACTCCTGATGGAGCTGTCCGTGGTCCTGATGGAGCTGATGGAGCTGATGGAGCTGATGGAGCTGATGGGGCTGATGGAGCTGTCCGTGGTCCTGATGGGGCCGATGGGGCTGATGGAGCTGTCCGTGGTCCTGATGGAGCTGATGGGGCTGATGGAGCTGTCTGTGGTCCTGATGGAGCTGATGGGGCTGATGGAGCTGATGGAGCTGTCTGTGGTCCTGGACGAGCAGACGCTCCTCTTCTGTCTGCTCCTCCTCATTCCTTCCTTCCTCCCCTACCTTTCTTTGTCTCCCCCCCGCTCCTCTCCGGAGGATGTCACCATGGCGACAGCACCGTGCGAATGCTGCAGTATGAGGACCAGGAGGGATGCAGACTGTCTCCCATGGCAACCGCTAGTATAGTATGTGAACATTGTGTCGCCCCCCCCCCGTCCTCCCCCTCCCCCCCCCCCCTCCCCCGCTCGTATCACCGCCACCACTCAGCCTCTAACAGATCCTCACCACCACCTCTGGCAGTGGCGTGTTGCCGTGGTGATGAGCCACGGTGCGTGGCGTTGCCGGGGGCGGCGCTCCCGCCCGAACCGCACATACCTGGGTGTTAATTATCACGCAGCAGCTGCTGGAAAAAAAGTGTTTAAAAACACAAAGTTCTCCGTAAACGCTTCAGCCTCTCTGTTGATAAAGACTTTTTCAGAGTTATCCCAGTGGTACCAGAACCTGGTCCCTGCTGACTGACAGGTGTTCTGACAGGTGTTCTGACCGGCTGACTGACAGGTGTTCTGACAGGTGTTCTGACCGGCTGACTGACAGGTGTTCTGACAGGTGTTCTGACAGGTGTGACTGTCAGGTGTTCTGACAGGTGTGACTGTCAGGTGTTCTGACAGGTGTTCTGACCGGCTGACTGACAGGTGTTCTGACAGGTGTTCTGACCGGTGTTCTGACAGGTGTTCTGACAGGTGTTCTGACAGGTGTGACTGTCAGGTGTTCTGACAGGTGTTCTGACAGGTGTGACTGTCAGGTGTTCTGACTGACTGACAGGTGTTCTGACCGGTGTTCTGACAGGTGTTGACTGTCAGGTGTTCTGACCGGTGTTCTGACCGGTGTTCTGACCGGTGTTCTGACAGGTGTTCTGACAGGTGTGACTGTCAGGTGTTCTGACAGGTATTCTGACCAGTGTTCTGACCGGTGTTCTGACAGGTGTTCTGACCGGTGTTCTGACAGGTGTTCTGACCGATGTTCTGACAGGTGTGACTGTCAGGTGTTCTGACAGGTGTTCTGACAGGTGTTCTGACTGTCAGGTTTCTGACAGGTGTTCTGACAGGTGTTCTGACAGGTGTGACTGTCAGGTGTTCTGACAGGTGTTCTGACAGGTGTGACCGTCAGGTGTTCTGACCGGCTGACTGACAGGTGTTCTGACAGGTGTTCTGACAGGTGTGACTGTGAGGTGTTCTGACCGGTGTTCTGACCGGTGTTCTGACAGGTGTTCTGACAGGTGTGACTGTCAGGTGTTCTGACAGGTATTCTGACCAGTGTTCTGACCGGTGTTCTGTCAGGTGTTCTGTCAGGTGTTCTGACCGGTGTTCTGACCGGTGTTCTGACAGGTGTTCTGACAGGTGTGACTGTCAGGTGTTCTGACAGGTGTTCTGACAGGTGTTCTGACTGGCTGAATGACAGTTGTTCTGACCGGTGATCTGACCGGTGTTCCGTCAGGGGTTCTGACAGGTGTTCTGACAGGTGTTCTGTCAGGTGTTCTGACATGTGCGCTGACAGGTGTTCTGTCAGGTGTTCTGTCAGGTGTTCTGACAGGTGTTCTGACTGGCTGACTGACAGGTGTTCTGACCGGTGTTCTGACAGGTATGACTGTCAGGTGTTCTGACAGCTGTTCTGACAGGTGTTCTGACCGATGTTCTGACAGGTGTGACTGTCAGGTGTTCTGACAGGTGTTCTGACAGGTGTTCTGACAGGTGTGACTGTCAGGTGTTCTGACAGGTGTTCTGACCTGTGTTCTGACAGGTGTTCTGACCGGTGTTCTGACAGGTGTTCTGACAGGTGTTCTGTCAGGTGTTCTGACAGGTGTTCTGACAGGTGTTCTGTCAGGTGTTCTGACAGGTGTTCTGACAGGTGTTCTGACCGGTGTTGACTGTCAGGTGTTCTGACAGGTGTTCTGACCGGTGTTCTGACCGGTGTTCTGACAGGTGTTCTGACAGGTGTGACTGTCAGGTGTTCTGACAGGTGTTCTGACCGGTGTTCTGACCGGTGTTCTGACAGGTGTTCTGACAGGTGTGACTGTCAGGTGTTCTGACAGGTGTTCTGACCCGTGTTCTGACAGGTGTGACTGTCAGGTGTTCTGACAGGTGTTCTGTCAGGTGTTCTGACCAGTGTTCTGTCAGGTGTTCTGACTGGTGTTCTGACCGGTGTTCTGACCGGTGTTCTGACAGGTGTTCTGACAGGTGTGACTGTCAGGTGTTCTGACAGGTGTTCTGACCGGTGTTCTGACCGGTGTTCTGACAGGTGTTCTGACAGGTGTGACTGTCAGGTGTTCTGACAGGTGTTCTGACCCGTGTTCTGACAGGTGTGACTGTCAGGTGTTCTGACCGGTGTTCTGTCAGGTGTTCTGACCAGTGTTCTGACAGGTGTTCTGACAGGTGTTCTGACAGGTGTTCTGACAGGTGTTCTGACCGGCTGACCGACAGGTGTTCTGTCCGGTGTTCTGTCAGGTGTTCTGACAGGTGTTCTGACTGGCTGACCGACAGGTGTTCTGACCGGTGTTCTGACAGGTGTGACTTTGCTGTCTTGACCTTTGAGCAATCACTCTGGGTGTCCGTCCACGAACTAGACAGCCGTGGACATGGAGGCGTCCACACAGACGTCCCTGAAGAGACAAATCAGACCATCTGGGTGTCTGAGTATGAAAATGAGCCGCCGAGGGAGAAATACGGTGGAGTTAACTGGTGGAGTTAACTGGTGGAGTTAACTGGTGGAGTTAACTGGTGGAGTTAACTGGTGGTGTTAACTGGTGGAGTTAACTGGTGGAGTTAACTGGTGACGGAGAACGTGTGATGGCGGCGGATGTTAACTGGTGACAGAGAACGTGTGATGGCGGCGGATGTTAACTGGTGACAGAGAACGTGTGATGGCGGCGGATGTTAACTGGTGACAGAGAACGTGTGATGGCGGCGGAGACGGAGAGGTTCGGGTTAATGCGGCGCTTTTGTTCGCGGAGCCCCAAATCCTCCTGAAGACAACGAGAGACGATCGATCGATCGATGCAACACACAGAACTGGATCAATGGCAGAGTTTCCACTCCCGACTGCAGCAACGCTCTCTCTCTCTCTCTCTCTCTCTCTCCCCCTTCCTACACATAATTACCACGCATGGTCTCTCGCCCCTGAATGCAGCGCTCCCTCGTTTCTGATCTGCTTTAATTACCGCTGGAATTTTAATTGGTGGGAGACAGAAAGGTGGACGAGGTCGTTAACACAGAGACACAAACTCACACTGGAAGACTGGGGGGGGGAGGAGGAGGAGGAGGAGGAGGAGGAGGAGGAGGAGGAGGAGGAGGAGGAGGGAGGAG
>JAGFBZ010001775.1:0-45071 GCA_018398805.1 Hirundichthys speculiger
GACATGAGAAGGAAGAAGACCTGAAACTGACCCTATTTTGATTAAAGGACAGTCCATAGAGATTGTACCCTCATATAAATATCTTGGTGTGCATGTGGACTGTAAACTGGACTGGAAGATGAAACTCCAATGCTATTTTTAAGAAGGCCCAGTCTAGATTATTTTTCTTACGGACATTCAGATCATTTGACATCAGCAGATCCCTTTTAAATGTTTTTTATAATGGCATTTAGAAAGTGTCCTTTTTTTATGTGGTTGTTTGTTGGGGTGGCAGCCTGACATTGGAGGACAGGAACAGGATTAAAAAACTTATTAAAAAAAAGGCTGGATCTGTCATTGGTATGAGCCCTTCTTCTCTGGAGGTCATAACAGAGCAGAGGACTAGGAGGAAGCTCAGAGCTATCCTGTCCCAAGATGATCATCCACTCTACAGCTTTTTTGCGAGAAGTGGCAGAAGTAGACGGCTTCTTTTGCCCAGATGCTCCACAGACAGACTTAGGAAGACCTTTGTTCCTGCAGCAACCAGACTTTTTAATTTGGACTGCTGATGTCATGTCTTGCTGCTATACTAGTCCTTGCACTGCACATTGCACTTTAAACTACAGCCACTCTTTTAGGCTGTCATAACTTGCTGCTATACTTGTCTTGCACATTGCACTTTTCAATGGATTTGTAATTTTTTATGCATTTTTTTTCTTTCTTTTATCTCCTTTTTTTTGGAGGGGGGGTCATTTTCTGGTTATTTTGCTGTTGTATTGATCCTCTGCTGTCCCTAGGTGTATTGTTGATTTGTTGATTGTTTTATGTTGTATTGTTGTGGCCATGGTGGCAATGAAGTTTGTGTGTGTGTGTGGTATATATAATATATATATATATATATGTGTGTGTGTGTCTGTGTGTGTGTATGTATATGTATATATATATATATATATATATATATGTGTGTGTGTGTGTGTGTGTGTGTGTGTGTGTGTGTGTATGTATATGTATATATATATATATATATATATATATATATATATATATATATATATATATATGTGTGTGTGTGTCGGTGTGTGTATGTATATGTATATATATAATATATATATTATATATATATATGTTGTGTTGTGTGTGTGTGTGTGTGTGTGTGTGTGTGTGTATGTATCTGAATAATATATATATATATATATATTAGGGCTGTCAAAGTTAACGCGTTTAACGCGTGATTAACGCAAATAATTTTAACGCAAAAAATAATTTTTTTAACGCGCGTTAACGCGACACAGCCTGGCCGTGTACAATAGTAAAGAGAGAGTAGGTTTAATGAGCTCGGGCCCCGCCGTAGTTGTAGCCCTGTAGTCTGCGTAGTCCTGTCAAAACAGGAAGTCATGCACTGACGTCGATGTCCATGCCGCAGACAGACAGACGTAAAAACTATTAGCAGTAGTTGGATACAAATAATAAATGGATACAAAGATACTATTTTGAGTGGTAAGTTCAGCTTCAAAACCTTGCCTGATGGCTAACTCCACAAGATAAATGTTGTTTGTGTTTGCTGTCGATGTGAATTTAGTTACCACCGGAGTCCGGTCACTTGAGGGCTAATGAGAGCGGTGATGCAGAGAGACCCCCCCCCGTTTGAAGCAAATAAACGGAAATATTTTGTATGAAGAACATAAGATAAAATATTGAGTATATATATATATATATAATATATAATGGATTTGGCATTGTAGCAATAAATAAACATGCATTTGTTTTGCATAAGGCAAGCATTGTGTACTCTCATATTAGGCAAGGCAACTTATTTGCAACTTTATTTGCAATTCAATTCAAAGTGCTTTACAGATGCAGTCACAAGAAGGCAAATAGAATCATTCCATACAAGCATAAAAATAATCAATAATAAATAAAAATTAATCAATGAAAAAATTAATTAATTAAATTAAAAATGAAGAGTGCAGATAAAATCCTTTCAGTTGTCATCTTTACATCTAAACAGAACTGTTTTCAGTCTGGATCTGAACATTGTCAGAGTTCAGGTCTGTCTAACATCTTCTGGAAGACTGGTCCAGATTTTAGGAGCATAAAACTGAAATGCAGCTTCACCTTGTTTAGTCCTGACTCTGGACACCAGCAGGAGACCACTACCTGAGGTTCTCAGAGTCCAGGTTGGTTCATCTGGATCTAACATGTCAGAGATGGACTTTGGGGCCATGAAGAGACTTGAACACAGGTAGAGCTGTTTTAAAGTCTATTCTCTGAGTGACAGGAAGCCAGAGACCTCAGGACTGGACTAATATGGTCATATTTCCTGGTTCTAGTCAGGACTCGTATTACTAAGAGTAATACAACTTGAAAAAGATCTGTATAAGGTAGATTTAGAACAGATAAAAATATGCGATTAATTTGCGATTAATCATGATTAACTATTGACAGTCATGCGATTAATCTGATTAATTATTTTGAGAAATTGACAGCCCTAATATATATATATATATATATATATATATATATATATATACAGTCATGGAAAAAATTATTAGACCACCCTTGTTTTCTTCAGTTTCTTGTTCATTTTAATGCCTGGTACAACTAAAGATACATTTGTTTGACAAACATAACGATAACCCACAAAGATTGCTCATAAGAGTTTTATTTAAGAGCTGATATCTTACCATTTTCCATGGTTTTCTTGATTATAACCTAAATCACTTAAGTTTTTACATCAATAGCTATGGCGTTGTACTGCCAAAAACACTGCTTTTATGCATTCAGTGTTTTCTTTTCTGTCTGTTTTAGTCACATGATGACGTTTAGTGATACCAGGTATTAAAATGAACAAGAAAGTAAAGAAAAAATGGTGGTCTAATAATTTGACTGTATATATATATATATACATATGTGTGTATATGTATGTATGTATATATATGTATATGTGTATATGTATGTATGTATAAATTAGGGCTGGGCAACATTAATAAATTTTAATCACGATTAATTGCATGATTTCTCTGATTAATCACAATTAATTGCATTGTATACGCAAAATCAAATAATGAATTCAAAAGTAGTGTAAAATGCACTTTTCTTTAAATGACTGCTGCCATATGAACTAAAGTGCCATAACATAACATTTTTAACATCAGGACTTGTCAGTAACACATATTTAGTCTCATCTTAAAAAATGTAAAATAAAATAAAGCCTATTGCCACTGCCAGGGTATTAATGTCATCCTGTTTTTATATATATTTTTTTTAATTCTACAAACAAAATCCAACAAAATAATTGTGGCTTAGCACAATCAGAACATTAAAACAGGTAATTTCTGAGGTAACAGCAGAAACTTTTAAAGGGGAGTTCAACTCGGCAGTTTTTACAAATAACCTTGTTTCTGTCAAATTCTCCATTTGGTAGAACTTTAAAATGAAAATGTCCATCTTAAAGTTCTGTAACTTTACCAATCTGTGTATCATTCATTCTTTCCATTTTCAGTTGTCAACCAAAAATAAAAAAAAAAATAAGTGACATTTTATTATGTTTTTCTTTTTTTAATCTTACACAAAAAAAAGCCTGTTTTTTTATATTTCAATTTTAGGCTTGGATCAAAAATACGAAATTAAAAAACGGGCCACAGAACTGAATTTATTTTATAATCGAGGACTGGACTTTCTGTTGTCATTACACATCTGTGCCACTAGATGGAGCCGCACTGAAGTAACCAGTAAGAGAATAGCACAACAGTAAACACATGGAGCAGATCTGATGTAAAATGGAGAAATGACGGCATAGTTTTGTTGCTGTCCAGATTTTTTTTTTCAGACAGAATTGTTAATATTGCTACCTGAGTTACTACCTGAACTGTAAAGTACACGGATTTCTTACCATTCTCCATGTCCGTTTTAGCTTTCCTGCATGTTTACCTGCTAATTCTCTTCCGGTTCCGCAGCAGCCAGATTTTTCAAAACAAAAGCATGTGAGCAACATGCGTTAACGCGCGATAAAATAAATGTTGGCGTTAATAAATTGATGAGCTAACGAGATAATAACGCGTTAACTTGCCCAGCCCTAATATAAATGTTAAAAAATTAACCAGCTTCATTTTGGAATAAGGTTCTGTGGACTGATAAAACAAAAATTGAGTCATTTGAGCATACAAGGGGCAGTATGCGAGGCATATGAAGAACACAGCATTCCAAGACAAACGACTTGCTACGGACAGTAAAATCTGGTGGTGGTTCTATCTTGCTGTGGGGCTGTGTCACCAGCGCAGGTACCGGCAATCTTGTTAAAAATGAAGGTCGAATGGATTCCAGCCAATATCAACAGATTATTTTTCAAGAGTCAGTGAAAAAGTGTAAGTTGTGCAGGGGCTGGATATTTCAACACGACAGCCACCCTAACCACTGCTCCAAATCTAGTAAGGCATTCATTCAGAGGAACAAGTAAAATGTTCTAGTCCCCAGACCTGAATATTATTGAAAATCTGTGGTGTGATTTAAAGCGGGCTTACTCGCTGTCCATGCTTGGAAGCCATCAAACCTTACTGAACTGGAGATGTTTTGTGAAGAAGAATGGTCAAAATTACCTTCAACCAGAATCCAGGCCCTCATCGGAAGCTATAGGAAACATTTAGAGGCCGTTATTTGACCAAAAGGAGGCTCTACTAAATAATTGCTACCGGAACTGCCGCACAAAGCCACTTCCGGGTCACGTAAACCGGACAAATTAAATATTATAAAACAAATCCGGTCCCGTGGCCCGTTTTTTAATTTCGTATTTTTGATCCAATTCTAAAATTCAAATATGAAAAACCGGGCATTTTTTTGTTTTTTGTGTTGGATTCAAAAACGAAAAACGAAATAAAACGCCCCTTTTTCCTTTTTCAATTTTTGATTGACAGTTCAAAATGGAAAGAACAAATGATACACGTATTAATTTCCTTTTCAAAAGAGGAATATTTGTTTTATTGTTTCCTGGAACTACTGCCTCACAATAATCTACATGATCATGATAAACTGAATAAGGAGCTTATAGGTTATGAGTTTATGGATATTGAGGTCCCTGAATACATATATTATATATACTATACTATATCAATATATATATAGAGAGAGATATAGGTGTTGAGGTCCCTCAATATCCATTTGGAGGATTTTCGGGGTCAACTGGAGTTTTAGGGACAAAGGTAGATTTGTAGATTTGTATTCCCCCCATCCCCACCTACTTTGACATTTCACATGCACAGGATTCTATATCAAAATACTGACAAATCTTACACACAGCAGTCAAAACACAAACACAACTTGTTGTCTATGTAAAGTGCCTTGAGATTTCTTTTGTTTTGAATTTTTGCTACCCACAATGCACATCTTACTGTGCATGTAAGGAGGAGTTCCATCTAAGCATTTACCGGTATTTACCTTGTTTAATAAATTTATACATTTCATAATATTTTTTTAATGTATGTCCTAATTTTTTTTGTAACTGTCCATCACTGAAATGAAGAATTAACAGACACATTTATACTGTATTATTAAAGCCTAATCTGACAACAGAATGAGTGAGAATTGATCTGGTCCACAGTGCAAAACATTACTGACTTGTTTCACAAAAATTCTACAAAGACTCAAGCCGTGTTCAGATCACAACCTAAATCTGATTTTCCTGCATAGCAGTGTCTGAGCCTTCTCCCTGTGATTACACCGTATGTTGTAAGTGATAAGATCAAACTGGTGTGTCCTTGCAGTCACTTCCGAATCCACGTTTGCTGTGATGATCTACAAATATAGGCAAGGTAAGTTTATTTGTACAGCACATTTCATACATAAAGGCAACTCAAAGTGCTTTACAAAGGCAGGAAGATGAAAGAACAAAAAACGCAAATGCATCCAATTTACATGAAACATTAAAAGTCCAGACATACATTTTATTTTTTCATGAGCACAGCATGGACACATGGATACAGTTTCCAATATGGTTATAATTATTTCTTAAAAAGACAAGATTAGTTCTTGATTCTTTGTTACATTGATCCAGAGACGTATGCTGTCATTAACGTTATACCTGAACTTTCTGAAATCAAGCTCTGTGTCAGTCTGATGTCTGTTTTTCATGCAAGAATTAAACTTTAGACAATGTAAAGATTAAGATCATAAAGGTCAGATGATTTGGGCTAGGATATTGATGAGCACAGAACACGTTAGTGGTTTCTCTGTTGATGTGGACCACAGAAGAGTATTTTACATTGTGTAACAAGAGAAAGTTCATGAGGTGCTGGTCATTTCTACACTTTTCTTAAAATGATCTCTGCTTCCCAAAACAAATATTTAGAAATATTTTTCTGAGAAAACGTTGACATTTTATTGTACAGTTAAACCAATGCAGAAATAGATAAAGTGTCAGAACGTTCCTGGATGAATTACATTTAAATATTTATTTACAATAATCAAAAGTGATTCACGACTACTGGATTATCAGAGAGATGAGGAAAAACCAAATCTGTTTGCAGTTCACATGACGAAAAGGAGGTGACCGCTGAATGTTGTATGGCAGTTTTCATTGTCAAAAATCCTATTCTCCTTCCACTGACGTAAAAACACAACATCTCCAACTTCTAACAGTAATGTGACACCATTAGAAGAATTAAGACACCCGGAGCTCTGACGCTGATATGAATTAAAAAACATGCTTCCCATTCTTGACCAGCACAGCACCTGCACCAGGTGAAGAACTTCCATGTCCATAAATGTAGAACTCAAAGTGGTAGGCTCCTCTCACCGGTGCAATGAATAACCCTGTGGGACAGTTCATTTTGTTTCTTTATTTATCATATGTGTGGATTTTTTTTTTTTGAATGACCATCATTGACATTGAGAATTAACAATCACATTTGTGTACAAACGGAAAAACTATCTCACAAAAGGATTTGTTGGTCCACAGTACAATCCATTGTAGTTTCACAATAAAAGCTAAAAAAAAAAAAAAAGTATCAGTTGAACTGTACTATAGTTATATTCAGATTGCAGTCTAAACATGATTTTTGGGCATAGCACAATCTGATCTTCCTGACTGTCTGGGTGGACGACTGTGCATCATACAACAAATGGACAAACAGTTAAACAATTATTTAATTTCATGAATAACATGAGTCCAGTCAAAAGCCCTTATGACTGTATTTAGATAACAAACTAGGGATGGCAAGGAGTGATAGAAATAAATTTACAAACTATGGCACTGACTCTCAGAAATCAAGCAGAAAATGTTGCCATCAATTTTCAGCATTACCGTCATTCTTATTCTGTTATTTAAGATATTGATATGCATCTGTGTGTGTTTGTGTAACATGTGTATTAGTGTGATCATGTTTGGTTTAATGTGTTATGCTGGTTGAAGGTGGGAGGGTTTTTTAAAATTACACTTTCTGTTGCTTTTGTTTTAATTATGTAAACTACTTTGTCTTGCAGAAGTTTTATGAAAAGTGCTACAAATAAAGTTTGAAAGATTGATTGATTGATTGACATATCATCATTGGATTCAGCCCTACTACTGAAATTCAAAGTTAGGGAGTTTTAGGCTGTCCAATTGAATCTTTGAGCCATCTATTTGTTTAAACAGTGTCCAAAAGACAGCTGGATGGCCTGCCGGAATCATACATGAAAATACTTTAGAATCTGGTTGAAATCAAATTTAGAAAAAAAAAAAAAGTGTATCGTGTGCTTTTAGCTGTTCATACTGTCAAAAAATCTGTTCTTGATACTATTAAGATATTATGTGACAACTACATTTGAATCTGTGGACAAACAAACATAAAACATACTCAGTTTTCTTTTGAGACTGAGCAGACCAAAGTAAAAAAAAATAAAAAATACATTTAAAAAAAATCTATGATTGTCATGCGTAAACGTGATTACCTGTGTCTGGGTTATAGGCATTTCCAATATTCGTAGCAACATTTCTGAAGATCAGAGTTGTGTCTGTGTTAAATGGTCCAATATATCCTGATCCTGACTCGAGCAAAGAGGCTGAAAAAGCCACTTGTTTCACTGAAAAAAAAAAAAAAGCAGTTAAATTACAGTCAATGATCTTAAAGTGATGTTAGTATTGGTCTAAATTTGGAATCCACAAACCTTCTCCTTCTCTTATCAGAGCCTTCACCTGGTTGTCTGTAATGTTGGTCCTGGTTTCAATGGTTAGTAGTTCTCCTGCTTGTGCTGGATTTATGGTAATCAAAAGAGAGATAATGTAAGAATGGACACGGTAGACTATATTTTTTTCTATATTAATGATAATAAATAATTCATGTTTAATTTCACAGTTTTACAAAAATGTTCATTTTGGCTTGAAATCTGAATGTTGTTACATTCTAACATTTATTAAAACCTATTTTATATATATTTATCAATTTTGTTTTTCAGAGTCTTTACTATCTATTCATTAATTGAATTATTAATTATTAATATTAATAAAATAAAACAATAAAATACAATAAATACCTTGGTATTGTTGCTTCAGCTTGTTCAACTCAGCCTTTTGCAGCTCTAATTCTTTCACCTTAGCTGCCTGCTCTAAAACATCAAAAACAACATAGCACTTAATAGGATTAGGAATTAACCATTTGATAAAGTCACTGCAAAAACATTTCCATTGTACCACTTTTTGGACACCACTCAAACACACATGTTTGGGTTTTCATTGCAATTTGGGAACATTTCCCTAACCCAGTTTTCCAATTAAACATCCAGGACAAGTGCAGTGGAGCTGGCTCTACACTCTCGCTCCTGTGTGGAAAGCAGTGGAGAGGTTAAAGGTGATTGGGAAGAGAAATCCCTCCAGCTTCTCTCTACTCTTTTCCTTTTGCCTCCTTTACTAACCACAGACACATCTACTCCAACTCCATCTTGGCCATAAGACCTCAAGATTTCTTTTCTTGTTTTTGGCACTCAGCTGCTCTAGATGTGACAAAATTACACATATGACCTCATCTGTAATTTTTGTAGCCCATCGCCACCATGTGGGTTAGAAGACATCTTGTTCCACAGGCATTCACACGCGCATGTCTCCATTTTCTCTGACACACGATCAATATATTAACTGGTGATGATGAGAGCAGTCACCCTCTCACCCTCTTACTAACCCTCTGTTAGTACTGTGTCTGTCCCTGAACCATCCAAGTCAATCGCCATTTTGACGTTTTCTGTCTTACAGAGACTTGGTTACCGCAAGAAGATTATATTAGTCTGAATGATTTGGCTTCATGTACTCATACATATCATCACATTACTAGAGGCCCAGGTTGAGGGGGCAGAGTAGCTGCAGTTTATAATTCTTGTTTATCATTCAACCTTCGGCTTAAACATAATTAAGCCTGGTGCAAACTGTATATGCCATGCTCCAAATCACAAGCACCAGTTCTTCTAAATGACTCAGTATCAGTAAGCTGTTGGAAAGATCGTTACTGATTCAAGAACACTTCAGTACAATAAGGAGTTCAAGGTCTACACAATGGCTTCAAGGTGCCCTGGTCTCGTGGCTGTAAAACATAACAAAATCATTAAAACTCCACCTCCGTGTTTCAGAGTTGGAATGAGGCATTTGAGCAAATATGCTGTTGTTTGGTTCTCACCAAACATGAGACTGTTTATTACCATCAAGCATCTCCACTTTGATAGAATTATGGACACCAGATTGTTTGGAATGGTCATATAAATCATTGCTGATGTCTTGAACACATACACAAATGCTCTAGATCAGCAAGCAACCAAGTACTTGCTGATAATTAATTAAATGTATTTTATCAACAGTAGCAGTCAGATTTTGTTTTAAATTGATTCTTCTTGTACTTAAAACTTTAGAAGTAAATTTTTTTTTTTCCTTTTCTCATGACTATACCTTGGTACTGATGCTCCAGTTCTCTTGTCTTTTTTACTTGTTCTGAAAAATAATGAACCCCCAAAAGAAAACAGATAATTAAATACTATCCCTCTTTGCAAGCATAATTATAGTAGTTCAGATCAGGATCCTAACACTATTACACTTCACAAAAGTCATACCTTCATTGTCCCGCTTTAAGTATCTCATCTCAACCTTTAGTCCAGCCAACAAGCCGCTCATCTCTCTCAGCACAGCATGGAGATCATGTGTACAGGTTTGTTTGTTGTCAGAGACAACAACTGGTTCTCTTTCTGCAGAGTCAGTTTTCTGTAAATTTGCTCCAATTCCATGGTCAGACTCTGCTTGAAACATTATTATGCCTGTTCTCAGAATATCACTACTTTTCTAGTATGTTTAGTCTGTTAAACCCAGCCTTAAATAGTGTTTTATGTTTTGATTAACCACATTCTGATCAATTATTACCAGATTTTATTTCCTTTCACGTGAAAAGGGTTCGGGAGATAAGACTTGTTACTTTGGACTTATTGTTTTTGTAGAAAAGAGAGAGTACTTTTTTTTGTGATTTCTAACCAGCTCCCAATTAGTGTTGGGGATGCAGACACCCTCTCTACTTTCCAGATTAGGCTTGCAATGTTCCTTTTTGATAAAGCTGGCTGGGATGCCCTGTACTATCCTTTTAGTTAAGGTGCTATTGGCCTAAACTGCTGGATGATCTCCCATGATACACAGGGCTCTATCCTGACTCTTTTCTCTTTATTATTCTTGTACTGTATATATATGACATGATTGCAATCAACATTGTTCTCTTGTGTCTCATAAGCAGAGATCTCTGGACTAATCTCTGTGTGTTTGTCTCCCTTTCCTGTCATCTCAGACCTCCACCCAGTTGAGGCAGGTGGCCAGCCTCCCTGAGTCTGGCTCTGCTGGAGGATTATTCTCTGTTTTTCACACGTTTCAGACAGAACTGGAATATAATTAGCCTGAACTGGATCATCATTGAATGGACTCTATTGAACTTTTTCCACGTAAAGGGCCTTGAGATGACTAGTGTTGTGATTTGGCACTATAAATATAAAATGAAGTGAAGATTTTACAAGTTTAATTTGTAAATTAATTTTCCCAAAAATTGGAGAATTCAAGACAGTCATTAGAATGCCAGAATTTCATGCATTTTCAGAAACCGAGGTACTCTGAGTCTGTTACCACAGTAATCAACTCTATGAACTAAACCTGGTCGAGGCCAGGTTTACTTTCTTCCTTCTCTTTATAAAGCTGAAGTAGGTTAAATTTCATCAGACAATCAATCATATAAGCAACATTTTTAAGGCATCTGAGCGATGACATGTCGCATTTATATGGGGAAAGTATATTGATGAACCAAATAGGTGGTTTACTGTGGTCTATTATGTCATTAATGTTCATTGGACAGTGGAAGGTGTAGGAGCCAGTTAATAGTGACTCCATACAGAATAATAATTTAGTTTAAAAATGTTTTAATATGCTCAATTTCATTTTTAGGAGTTCATATAATGATTATTATATTTCGTAAAATACATCACTTAGTTGATTTAAAAATAAACTTTTACCGTGAAATGTAATTTGGCTTCCACTACATAATGTGTCATTTAGATATTGTCTGCAGAGTGCCACTACAGAAGGAATGCTTCAAGATCTTTCTCAATCCCACCAACACTTTGTTAGTAGAGGAGGGGAACCTACCATCCTGGCTCCTCCTTGCTGTACCATCTTGTACATTGTATATCTCTATACTATATATATATATATATATATATATATATTATAGATATATATATATATATATATATATATATATATATAGTCTGCATTTACATTCATGGTTAGTGCCATCATTTGGCAATCCCATCTAGTGTGTATATTTTGGAGCTTTACATAAAACATTTGAAGCATTACAGAGCACCAAAAAGTACATTAAAACAGGAGGAAATAGAAGATAAAATAATAAAATGCAAAAAGTTATCAACAGTTGTTTTTGATTAAAAAAATCTAAAAAAGGAACTACAAATCTAGATAAAATGCAAGAAATAAAAGTAAATTGTTTTGATAAAATGTGGAAAATAGAAAAGTTTTTAACTGTGATTTGAAACTGCTGAGAGTGTCAGCAGACCTGCAGTTTTCTGGGAGTTTGCTCCACATGTGAGGAGCATAAAAACTGAACGCTGCTTCTCCGTGTTTAGTTCTGATTCTGGGAACAGAAAGTAGACTCGACCCTGATGACCTCAGGGATCTGGTGGGTTCATAATAAACCAGAAGATCCTGAATGTATTTTGGCCCTAAACCATTTAGTGCTTTGTAAACTGACAGCAGGATTTTGAAGTCAATTCTTTGACAAACAGGAAGCCAGTGTAAAGATCTGAGGACAGGAGTGTTGTGCAATAAGGCATATAACGTGCTCGCTTAGTCATAAAAGGGTTATTACCAACTGTCTTGAGGGACAGCTGCTAATAACCAGAAGGGTATTAACAAAGTTAATAAAATGAAATGGGGCACCACCTGATAAATCAGGAAAAAGGACTAAACGGCACAATCAGTCTCAAAATGACTGTTGTTCAACGCGTGCCAGCCTGTGACCAGGTGTGGCGCTATAGAGCAACAGAGAAGGTGTAAATCCGAGCACAGACCTCTTCAACCAGCAAATGTTACAAAAGTGTGCAAAATAACCACAAACAACTTCTCTCATTAGAATATATCAGGATTTATTAACACAAATATTAAAAGGAACAAACACTTGAATCAAGATCCTGATATCTACTACTAAAGGGTAACTAAGCTAACACAATCAAACATTAGAAGGGGAAAAGAGTGTCCACATGTCTGCATGTAAACATGTAACTATAGGTATATGTGTGTGCACGCGTGGGGGCGTGCGTGTGTGTGCGTGTGGGGGTGTGTGTGTGTGAATGAAGAAACCCAAGCAGAACGGTGAGGCTACAGAGAACAGATGTGAAGAAGGTAGATTTTAAGTACTTAGGATCAACAGTCCGAATCAATGAAGGGTGTGTAAAAGAGGTGAAGAAACATGTGTGCAAGCAGGTTGGAACAGGTGGAGAAAAGTGTCAGGTGTGATGTGTGATAAGAGTTTCGGCACGAATGAAAGGAAAGGTACACAATACGGTGGTGAGACCTGTGATGTTTACGTAGATTTATGAATCTTTATAAATCTGTGAATAAATATGCACATAAGTCACCTCTTTACAAAAAACTTATTCTGAATTCACAGTTGTGTATAAAACTCTGATTTAATCCTAAGAACATGTGCACATGAATGCCAATGAACTGCAAACTGGCAACGCTCCCACTGCTCATTAATTAGCATTAATCCCAGCAGAGGATGATTACTGAGAAGATGCATCCAGATCCTGCAGGTCTACTTGTGGACATGTGGCATATTACAAAAGAGAGAAAAAGAAAGACTCGGTGTGGTCAAGGAGGTAATTTAGCAAAGGAAAGGTATTTCTCTACATCAACAAAACATTCCTGCAAAAAGTAATGATGCCAGAAATACATTACCTGGAGATTCAGCAAGATAACTTCATAGATATGTTGGGATAAGACACTTCCAGCCAAGGGAGAGTAGATTATTATTCATCCATTCCATTCTGGCATCTCAAAGTTTCTTTTTATGCAACGGTAGTGATTTGGGCAACTGATAGCTACATAGCTACACACCAATACTGTATCCTATGTAACACTGTTATATCTGCAAACAGCTGCTTTGTTGTGTGCATTGTTGCTAAGTAGTAGTGCTGCTTGTTGTTTCTGATAAGTTATCTTTGTTCAGGATACATCAGATACTTCACCTTTGTACCTTTCCTTCACCCTGTCCAGCTCAGCGCTTTGTAACTACAGTTCTTTCACTTTAGCTGTTTGTGATAAAAAGAGACAAAACAAAATATCACAAACCAGGATATTTACTTTGGAATCTCAAAATATTTTTCTTTAATCATTCTTTCGCAATATTTTCTTATAAACTATATACAAACACCAATAATATATCAATAACTTATGAATATATGTAAAGACTAATGGAATCATTAGTCAATGGCCAGTGGACAGTGTATATACCTTGGTACTGTTGCTCCAGCTCTCTCACTTTTATTGAATGCTCTTAAAAAAAGAAAGGAAAAAGAAAAACTGTTAATGTTCTTAGTATTCCTCATACCACCACCTGCTTCAGTAAACTACATAGAATCATACCTTGTTCTCTCTCTGTAGTACCTCGTCTCCACCTTCAGTCCAGCTAATGAGGAGCTCATCTTTCTCAGCACAGCATGGATATCTTGGGTCTGTGGTTGTTGGTTGCCAGAGACATTGCATGCTTCTGTTCCTGCCTTCTCAGTCTGACTTAGACGTGCAATAATTTCATCATTAGACTCTGCTTGAAGCGCAGTTGTAGAGAGAGAGCATATCAGGAGCAACACTGGGAAAAACATTGTCACGGTTTTGGTCAGCCATGGCAGTCTGTCTGTGTTATATGTCAAGTTGGTGTCACTCCTGTCTCTTGTCTGCTCTGTTTCCTGTTTTACTTTGAAAGGTCTGTCCTGTCCTCATTGTTTTCTGCTTTGCGTTCCTCCCTCTCGTTATCCTGATCGTCTGCACCTGCCTCTCGTTTGTCCCTCTGTCTATTTAGGTCTTGTCATCTCCCCAGTCTGTGCTGGTCCATTGTCTTGTGTTCCATGAGTTTCTCTGCCAGTTTGTCTGCTTCTTCACCTGTCTGGATTTCTGTTTTTCCCTTTTTGTTGCATACCCTGTGTGGATTTTTGGTTACGTTTGGACTTTTGTTTTTTTGTTAATAAATAGCTTTTTGTTTTGCACTCATGCATTTGGGTCCTTCATCCTGCCTCACGTTATGACAATTGTGTTTGTTCTGTCCTCAAATTGTCCGTTTGGTTTCTGTGTTATTTCCATTTAAGTGTCTTATTTATCAGTCACTGTCAAATCAATTATTAACAGAGTTTGTTTGATTTTTTTTTTTATCATAACGAGTTGTAGAGATAAGACTTATCTTGAAGTTGCCTTTTAAAATCAAGAAGCTCCTATCACTTGAATAAAACAGTTATGGAGGAAGTGGTGTCAAGGATCTGGGTCATGAAGGGCAAGATACTACAGATCACTTTTAACTTCCAGCAGCTGCTAGCTTGGCTGACCCTGAGATCAGATGTCATGTTCTTAACAGGTAGATGTGAAAAAGCAGGGAGCAAGGTCTGACATATTAATGAATGTATAGCTGAATGTGTAGCTGTTACAGAAGAGTGCTTTGCTTTTTGTAGAGGTACATTACAACATAGGAACTTTGGAAATCTTTGTGTTTCTCAGTGTCAACATTATAAAGCAAAATATTTCAATAGAAGTGCACAAAGCGATATAGAAATGTACAAAAAGATAAGAGTAAAATTGGAAAAATTGGAGCATCGAATTCTATAAAAACATTTCGGCAATTGTTTGTGTAATATTGTGCATACTGATTTATAAACCCATGAAAAGATGTTTATTTGTAAGAAGAGGTTAATTATTTTATTGCACGAGTGAACTGATCATACTATATGTGAGATGTTCTACTGTTGTAAATGGTTTATCACACAAAGGTTTTAATGGACTGGGAGCAGTAGTCACAGAGGTGTTCAGTTGTCCTGGACATAGAAGAGGAATGTGGAATGAGAGACGTTCTTTGTTTCATGATAAGAAAAATACCCTTAGAATAGAATAGAATAGAATAGAAAAACTTTATTGTCTGCCCCAAATGGTGGCAGAAATTTTTCTTTGACAAGGCTCCAACAATAAAAATACACACATATCATACACACTTACTTCAGTCTGTTCAGGGTGGTTATTGCAGTGGGAATAAAGGATTTTTTGTAGATATTTTTTCGGGCCAGTGGGACTTTGTAACGTCTACCTGATGGAAGTAACTGGAAGGAGTGATGGAGGGGATGAGAGGGGTCCTCTGTGATCAGGGTAGCCTTCCTGATTACAGAGCAATTATACAGTTCAGACACATGAGTTTGTGATGAACCAATGATCTTGCTGGCCTGATTAACAATACGGGAGAGTTTTGTTTTGTGTTTAGAGGAGAGGAAGTTATACCAGGATGAAATGTTGAATGTGACAGTGGATTCTATTAGTGAGGTGTAAACCAGGGTTAAAATTTTAGTTAATGAAGCAGCACAAAAAAGAAAAGCAAAATATACAGTAGTCACCCACATGGAACCTTGTGTATGTTTGTGAGAGATAGATGTTTTGAAATGACAGAATTTGTGAAAAAGTAAGGTTTAAAAAAAAAGGAATAAAATGCTGTATTTTCTCATATGCTGTGTGTTTGAGTATTTTGTCTATGTACAGTGAAAAAGCATGTAGAATTAGTGAGGAGAGTTTACTGTATGAGCTGTGTTTAAATTACATTCAAGTGTTGAAATGTATGAACCTTACCAAAACCAGAGATTGTGCGCAAGGACAAATCTTGGCCCCTCTATGAATATTGTGGCCCCTTGATGTCCCCTTACTCAGAAAAATCCTAGATCTGCCACTGGTCTGATTTGCTCCTCCCGAGCTCATCCAAATCAGGTTTTTCTTTTAAGACAGCTGCCATAGCGAGGAGAACAGCCTTCTCAGCATCTGCTTTTATAAAGGCTGAGGAGGTTGAGAAACCTTGTGGACTTGTGGCTGGAGCGGCTAGGAGATGAACATGTTTTGCCACCAACCTTAGAAATGCTGTCACCAGGAGCAATATCGTCAGTGAGCATGTTTAGAGCATAATTTTCATTGAACACAGCAGTAGCCGTGTCATTCATAAAGGCTGTTTTATGGGCCGAGGCTTTATTTGAACTGCATCAGGATTTCCTATATACTTTTGGAAGATGGGCAATCTCTTCCACAGGGGTTAACAGTTCACATTCAGTCCTCCCATGATTCTTAACATTGCTCTGCCAGGCTCTCACTGTGTCTGCATCTAACTGAGTACAATCAACTGCTGCATGAAGTCAGGTGGAGGAGTGAAGCACCAGTGTTGGGAGTAACGCGTTACAAAAGTAATTATATTACAGTAATATATTGCTTTTTGCTGTAATGCAGTAAGGTAACGCATTACTATTAAAATACTAGTAATATATTACTCGTTACAATTTCAGTAAGGCACGTTACAATGCCCAGTGTCGCAGCTGACGCGCCCATGTCAATGGAAACTGAGATAACTTCTTATTTCAGTGTTGCACCTGCAATGCAAAGCTTGCACCAGTTTCCAAGAATTTAATAAATCTGCACTCCGCTATAACACCACGGCACCCTTCAGTGCACCTGTAGAAAGACTTTTCAGTCTTGGGAGCCTTGTGCTCGTCCCAAAATGCGACCATCTTGGCGATGAACGCTTTCAGCACCTTCTCTTGATACGTTTCAATAGATATTTCAGTCAAGAGGGGAGTAGAATCGGCAAAATCCAAAAGAAGATCATAAGTAAACTACAAGTTCAGGCCATAAGTGCTTCTTAAGTGCTTTGAGTTCCATTTATTTCACCATCTTTGTTTGGCTGCTTGCTACTTCTGCTGTATACTTGACTGGTTGTCTGTTTTTAATTTTTACCAGATTTTGTTTGGTAGTTTGCATTTTAGACGTTGTTTGAATAGAAGAATGCTTCTGTTTGGACTGTGTTTTATTGATGAAAACATAGTTTTATTTTTATTTATAACCACCAGTAGGTTACATGTTTTCTTTTAAACTGAAATTTCTGATGTAATCCTTGAAGTTAAATTCTTCAAGAACTTGTTTAATGAATGATTAAAATAAAAGCTATGTCTGCCCTGTACATACCAGCGTTGTGCTTTGGACGTGGATTTAAAGAGAATAAAAGAATGTAAAGGAAAAGAAAATGAATTGATTCTTCTGAGATGTCATGGCTATAGTGTTACATTGTAGTGGACTCATGCTCCTACACACACAGTCATATATATGTATACAGATACAGAGACAGAGAGAGAGAGGGATTGTAAGCTGTTTGCTGGTCACATGATGAAAAGTAGGTGACCACTGAATGTTGTATGACGATTCCCACTATCATAAATCATTGAGTTTGTCCACTGACGTAAAAACACAACATCTCCAACTTCTAACAGCAATGTGACACCATTAGAAGGATTAACAGCCCCAGATGTCTGATGTTCATATGCAATGAAAACATGGTGTCCATTCTTCACCAGTACAGCACCAGAACCATGTGAAGCATGTCCATGTCTATAAATGTAGAACTCGAAGTGGTAGGCTCCTCTCACCGGTGCAATGAAAAACCCTGTAAACAGTTTGTTTCATATCTTTACTTATGTTTTTGTGAGTTTTTAAAACCATCATTGAAATTGAGAATTAACAACAACAGCTAGAGCAAAAAAAAATAAAAAATAAATCTCACAACAGATTGTGTGGGTGTTTCATTGGTCTCACAGTGGTGAATTTTGTGTCTTTGTTAGGCAGCTGTTTTAGTTGTACTCTACTCTTTTCACTTTTTATTTCTTTTTCACCATCATTTGTTTTGGGTCATAAAACGGTCAGAAAACTTCACTGTTCACCACATAGATTAATAAATTCCTGGTTTTGTCTTTTGTGGCAGTGTTCTGTACAAACTTCATTATTCTGCTGCTCATTTGATACTTTGAATTCTGAACCATCATCAAATAATCGCGTAACTGTCTTTAGTTTTACTGACCAGCTCCTTTTCAGTAGCTTAGTAGAAGCCTATTGTCTGTGTCTGTCAGCTGCAGATGAAGATGAAGATTTTGAGACACAAGAAGAGAAGAAGCAGGTAGACAGGCAGCTCTAGAAATATAACTGTAATACTGGACAAACTATACTGCTGCAGAGGATATCGTCTCATCATATACCGTCAAAAAAATACATCTAGCCTCAATATAAAAAATATCAAACCATGTATATCATTATAGGACACAGCCCTACTACAGAAGTTCAAAGTTTTAGTATTTTATGCTGTATAGTTGAATATTTGAGACATCTGTTTTGTTTTGGGTTTTTTTTTTTTTTAACAGGGTGTCCAAAAGAGGGCTGGGTTGTCCCTTGGCTAAAAGTCTGCATGTGATTAATCTGAATGGATTCACACTTGAAACCATTTCAGTATGTGGATGGAATCAAATTTGGAAAAGAAAAATAAAAACATTTCATGTGCTTTTGGCTGTTCTCACTGTCATGTATAAATGTGATTACCTGTGTCTGGGTTATAGGCGTTTCCAATATTTGTAGCAACATTTCTGAAGACCAGATTGGTGTGTGTGTTGAATGGTCCAACAGTTCCTGATCCTGAAGCAAGCAAAGAGGCTGAAAAAGCCACTCGTTTCACTGAGAGAGAGAAACACAGTTAACACACTGAAATATCAGTAAATAATGTTGACTGATGTTAGTAATTATGTAATTTTGGAATTTACAAACCTTCTCCCTCTCTTATTAGAGCCTTCACCTGGTTGTCTGTGATGTTGGTCCTGACTTTAATGGTATTTAGTTCTTCAGCTTGTGCTTGATTTATGGTCATGAAAAGAAAAGTGATGTGAGAATAGACATTATAGTTGATGGAAATGACTAATGTTTAGTTTTCACCATTATAAGAAATGTTCACTTGGTGTTATGGTGTGGTTTGGGCATGGCACCAGTGTTGCCAGATGCTGACAAGAAATTATTGTACAGAGACCCCAAAATCATTGTATTTTAGCCCAAACTATCGTATACTAAATCTAACCATGACGCAGCCAAGATTACATGCACTTTGGCTGTGCATGTAATCTGTACCACTGTATATCAGTGGTTCTCAAACTTTTAATACTGCGTACCACCTAAGAAACTGTTCAGCTCTCTGAGTACCATCATGATGATCAATACTAAAATATAGCCATAAATGCCTTCTCAATTAGCTTCAAACACACAGAGATGTTTATTCCTTATTGTGGTTATTTATAGTTGCCTGAATTGTTACTTTACTGAATCAGACATTTACAACTCTGTCCAACAATTCACACATTATCATACTCTCACAAAGAGCAAAATAAACACACTCAAAAGTTGTTACATCTGTACTGCAACTGAATATGCAACAAATATTTTTATAAGACAATTCTAATTATCTCAAGCTACATATTTTGTTTGAAACGTATTTATAATGCATTGTATGTTTCCGATTTTTTTTTAAGTGAAAATGTGGAAAAAATGTGGAAAGTCATGTTGTTGTATGATGTAAACTGTCGTACAAATACGATAATTATAGTACATCTGGCAACACTGCATGGCAAGCTTTCTTGGTTTTCTTCTTTCTTTCTGAGTTTAGATAGTGTTCTCGTCTCCCCTGTGCTTTATCTTGTTTCCTGTTTTACTTCGAAGGTCAGTCTTGTCGTTGTTGTGTTCTCCTTCACTTCTGTGTATTTTCCTGATTGTTTGCACCTGCCTCTCATTTGTCCCTCTGTGTATTTAATTCTTGTCTTCCCCTTTTTGTTTGCCAGATTGTACTGTTAATTTTCACCGTGTGTTTTCCTGTGGGTTTCCCTGTTCGATTCTGGCTCGGTTTTGTATCTGGTCATAGTGTCATGTCACGTTGTCCCAAGACATGGAGTATTCTGTTTGAGTTTTTTTTGGTGATGTTTGGTTGTTAACCTCCTGACTCTCCCGCATTCTTCATCTTCCATACTATCTACCACGACATTTAGACTGAAAACCTTGGTGTTGTTTCATTACATTTATTAAAGACTTTTTTATATTTATTAATTATATTTTCCAGAGTATTTGCTTAAACTAAAGTAAATACCTTGATACTGTTGCTCCAGTTCTCTCACCTTAGCTGTCTGCTCTAAAATATCAAAAACAAACACAGGATTTAAATGTTGGTTCTTTATGTGACTTATACACATTTTTAAATATTATTTTAGTCTCTGCTCAATATAACGTTTCTACCTTGGTATTGTTGCTTGAGCTCCGTCTCTTGTAACTTCATTTCTCTCACCTTAGCTGCTTGTTCTAAAACACCAAAAACAAGACAAGAGTTTTACAAAGTCACTGTAAAATGAACAAGTAAACAATTTGAAACAATGAATATATATATGTATATATATATATATATATATATATATATTATATATATATATATATATATGGCGAAAGAGCAGATCCCCACGTCCCATGTATAGGACAAAATAGGTATAAATGATGGATGGATGGGTGGATACACAGAACATTAAAATTATGTAAACTATGAAAATCTTTCAATTAATCATGATTTTTTATTTTTAATGACTGGACAGCCCTAATATATGGAGCGATAGGAGTGCCACATTAATAAATAAATAAATAAATAAATGTGGAAATAAAAAGAGAAATAAATAAATAAATAAATAAATAAATGTGGAAAATATAAAGAGAAATAAATAATGTGGAAAATAAAGAGAAATAAATAAATAAATAAATATATGTGGAAATAAAAAGCCTAAATACCCTCCCCTATCTGTGGAAATCTAAAGCGAATAAATAAATATATGTGGAAATATAAAGGAAATAAATAAATAAATGTGGAAATATAAGGGAAATAAATAAATGTGGAAATATAAAGAGAAATAAATGAAAAGGAAAATCATCTTTAATTTTCGTATTGCATTTGCTTTTCCTTTTTGGCACTCCTGTGACACAAGGATAAAGCAATGACAAACGCTTGGTGGACTGAGCTGTCAATCAAATGGCTCTGGGCGGGGCTTCCTGTCCAGGATGGATGTAGTTTCCCTGATCACTGGATTTCTGCCTGGCGGTATGGGCGCTAACTCATAGATATGTATGCTAGCGTTTAGCCTGACATCACCAGCGCTGAGGAGGACGTGCAGACAACTCACGTAGTTTGACTGATAATGGTGGAAAAGTAAATATGGAAAACGTGGAGGAGTTAAGGAGAGGTGTTCAACAAGAACTTTTAAGAATTGCTCGGTGTGTGGATGAAAATGTTCAGCCGGACTACATTCTGAGGATGGTAGAAGATGTCAGCAAAAGTCTTGGGCAAATATCTGCACTGACCGATACAGACATTGATCCGGTTGTGTGGCACAATCTTGAAGAGGTAGGTACTTTATTCACAGCCTAAAATTCTCAGTGCAGATATTTGCCCAAGACTTTTGCTGACATCTTCTACCATCCTCAGAATGTAGTCCGGCTGAACATTTTCATCCACACACCGAGCAATTCTTAAAAGTTCTTGTTGAACACCTCTCCTTAACTCCTCCACGTTTTCCATATTTACTTTTCCACCATTATCAGTCAAACTACGTGAGTTGTCTGCATGTCCTCCTCAGCGCTGGTGATGTCAGGCTAAACGCTAGCATACATATCTATGAGTTAGCGCCCATACCGCCAGGCAGAAATCCAGTGATCAGGGAACAACTATCCATCCTAGACAGGAAGCCCCGCCCAGAGCCATTTGATTGACAGCTCAGTCCACCAAGCGTTTTGTCATTGCTTTATCCTTGTGTCACAGGAGTGCCAAAGAGGAAAAGCAAATGCAATACGAAAATTAAAGATGATTTTCCTTTTCATTTATTTATTTCTCTTTATTTCCACATTTATTTATTATTTATTTCCCTTTATATTTCCACATTTATTTATTTATTTCCTTTTATATTTCCACATATATTTATATATTTATTTCTCTTTATATTTCCACATATATTTATGTATTTATTTATTTATTTCTCTTTATATTTCCACATTTATTTATTTATTTATTTCTCTTTATATTTCCACATTTATTTATTTATTTATTTATTTCTCTTTTTATTTCCACATTTATTTATTTATTTATTTATTTATTAATGTGGCACTCCTATCGCTCCATACTAATACACACACACACACACACATGTGTGTGTGTGTATATATATATATATATATATACTTTTACTCTCCTTACTGTTGGTATTACACATTTTAAATATTATTTTCATCTCTGCTCAATAAACAGTTTCTACCTTGGTATTGTTGCTTCAGCTCCGTCTTTTGTGACTCCAGGTCTTTCACCTTAGCTGACTGCTCTGTAACATAACATGGGTGGATAAACAGAACATTAAAACTATGAAAATCTTTCAATTAATCATGATTAAAAAATTTTAATGACTGACAGCCCTAATATACACACACACACATATATATATATATATACACAAAACTACCTTTTACTCTCCTTACTGTTGGTATTACACATTTTAAATATTATTTTAGTCTCTGCTCAATAAACAGTTTCTACCTTGGTATTGTTGCTTCAGCTCCGTCTTTTGTGACTCCAGGTCTTTCACCTTAGCTGACTGCTCTGTAACATACACACACATTCAGAAAGTCTGCAATAAAAGAGTATGAAAAACTAAGTACACCCTATAATTCAGGAGGTTGTAGAACCTCCTTCAGTGGAAATAATGAAAAATCATCTGTTTTTTTTTTTTTTCATTCTGGAGGAATTTTGAAATAAGTTTATTGGATTTTTCTGGCATTTGATTTTCTAGATCACCATGAAACCAAAAACCATTTATTTTTTCAAACTTTTCACACTTGCTTTTAAATAGTTTAGTGCATTTGACCAGCAGTAACAGTCAGGTTTCTGTTTTAAATTATGTCTTCATGTCCTTAAAATTTCAGGACTGAATGATCAAGTCTTTTCTTTCTCTCATGACTCTACCTTGATACTGCTGCTCCAGATCCCTTGTCTTTTTTACTTGCTCTGAAAAATAACAGTTATAAGAAAAACCACAGGTAATTAAATACGAACCCTCTTTATAAACATACTCTCAGTAGTTTAAGGCAGTAATTCCAAATACTATCACATGTAAAAGTAAATGACATAAAATCATACCTTGGTTTTCTTGCTGTAAGTATCTCATCTCAACCTTCAGTCCAGCCAACAAGCCACTCATCTCTCTCAGTGCAGCATGGATATCATGTGTACATGTTTGTTGGAGGTCAGAGACATTTCCTGGTTCTCTTCTTTCCACCTCAGTTTGTCTGTAATTTGCTCTAATTTCATTGTCAGACTTTACTTGAAGCTGAGCTGCAGAGAGAGAGATCAACAGCAAGAATGGAAAAAACATTGTTCACCCTGATCTCAGAACGTCTCTAAATGTTCAGTCTGTGTTAAACCAGCCTTAAATAGTGTTTTATGTTATCATTAATCACATTCTGATCAATTATTACCAGATTTTATTTCTTTTCACGTGAAAAGGGTACAGAAGATAAGACTTGTTACTTTGGACTTGTTTTTATTTCTGTCGAAAAAAAAAAAAGAAAAAGAAAAATAAACAGGACCAATGCATATAGTAAAGTGATAAATTGTTATCCACTGTTTCCATTTCAAAACAAAAATGTTTGCATTGGCACTTCTTTATGTTGAACAATAAAATAGAAAGGCTTTGTCTCTTCTGCCTGGACCTTTGTTTCCCTAATCCCCCCTTATCTGATTTTCCAGCTGCCAGTTAGTGTTGGGACCCAGACATCTTCTCTACCTCAAAGATCAAGGTTAAACTTTCTCTTTTTGATAAAACTGGCTCAGCTAATCAGAACCATCCCTTTAGTTAAGGTGCTATAGGCCTAAACCTCCCATGATTCACTGGGTTATTTCTACACTCCGTTGTCTGTACTATTCTTGTAAGTACACACTTGATCAAAGATTTAAGACCAGTTGAAAATTTGCAGGAATTTACATGTTGCACTGTTGGAGCTTAAAAAGGTTTTAAGTAGAGTTTCAAATGCAAAACAGGAAATGGGAGTGAGACAAAAAAAATATTTGAGTAAGCAATCTATTGTAAACAACAATTAAACTGAAATAAACCCGCTATCCCACCTGCGCTAACCGCTACATTATGCATAGGAGTGGTTAGGGTGTTCCACCTGTTAAACCAATCAGTGCGTCAGTAGCCATTGCCTTTAAGAGCTGGTTGCGCTACCCGCAAACCGCTATGGAGTGTCTTTTCATCCAGATTGGCGCAGCTCGACTGGGACTCTGCTGTAGAGCTTCCTCCTCTTCCTTCCTCCTCCTCCTCCGCACTGATAAATACATAAAAATATTCTTACACAGACATTTCCTATCGGCAACCTGAAAGTCCCAGACTTTCAGGTTGCCAGACTGCGGGTAGCGGGTGGTCTGTCGTGACACCACCGGCTGAGCAGCAGAACCCTGCTCAGGGGGACATGCCCAGCACGTCTCAGTGCGCGGCCAGAGAGATGCGCGCTTGGTGACGTGAGCGGGCGCGGCGAGCTCCTACCCACACCTGAGGCTCATCACCTAATCATGCACCTGCAGCTCGTGGCCTCGTTCCCTGACATGGATATAACCTGATTGATTGATTGATTGATTGATTGATTGATTGATTCAACTTTAATAATCCCCAAAGGGGAAACTTCATTGCCACCATGGCCACAACAATACAACATAAAACAAACAACAGTATACATCAGTACTATCACTAACTAGGGACAGCAGTAGATCAATACAACAGTAAAATAACCAGAAATGACACCCTCCCCCCACAAAAGGGAGATAAAAGAAAGATAAATAAATAAATAAATAAATAAAATAAAATAAAAAATGCATTAAAAAATACAAATCCATTTTAGAAAAATTTAAAAGTGCAACGTGCAAAACAAAATAGCAGCAAGTTAAAGAATATAGCTGCAATTTAAAGTGCACTGTACCAGCAAACATGGCAGCAGGTTATGACAGCCTAAAAGAGTGGCTGCAGTTAAAAGCAATATGCAGTACAGAACTAGTGAACGACAAGACATGACATCAGCAGTCCAAATTAAAAAGTCTGGTTGCTGCAGGAACAAAGGACTTCCTAAGTCTCTCTGTGGAGCATCTAGGCAAAATAAGCCGTCTACTTCTGCCACTTCTCACAAAAAAGCTGTACAGTGGATGGTCGCTCCAGAGCTCTGTGCGAGTTCTTGCCTTCCCTCCCGTGTGTGAGTTCCTTGTGTCCCTCCCGTGAGTACTCGCCCCCACCCTTCCCGTGCTGGTGTTTTTTTTGTGGATTACTTTTCCGTGTGGATTTACACCTGTTAGGATTACCGTCCTCGTGACGACGCCAGATTGTAATACTATCGTTTTGGTTACTTGCGTGTGGATTCCTTTCTGTGGAATACGTACTGGTTGGATTGTTTCAATGAACTGTTGTTTTTCTTCCAGTGACTTCTCTCCTGGGGTTGAAGACAGGACTTCTGAGCACCCCCAGTTCTAGGCTCACCAGACTTCGCACTTGGGTGCTTGTGACTGCTTTTCTCCATCAGTGAACTTTTTCTGTTGGATTATACAATAAACACGGTCTCGTATCTGAAAGAACTCCGCTCTGTCTGTGTCGTGCATTTGGGGTCGCAAACAAACCATAACATGGTCTGACCACCCACAACCCGCGATCGCAAGATACAGAGTTTGCGGAAACGGAAAAAGACACGCCCATTGCCAAATCTACAAAGTGAGTGAGGGAGTCGGCATAATGGAAAGCGGCTTTAGCAAGTGGAAGATTGGATTAGCAGTTAGCGGAGGTTCCAAAACCCGCATATTGCAGGTAGCAGCTAGCTGGAAGTGTACAATCGGGGGCCCATAGCTCAAAAAAAAGACCAGAAAATCCCCTAAAATAGTAAAAAAATTTTAAATAAAGGACTCAATAATGACTAGCCCCACCGTTCTTGTTGATCACTTCAAAAATTCGTTTTGGCATCTTTGATGCAAGTGTTTCCAGGGGGCTGGTGGGAATGTTGCTCCAAGTTTTGAAGATGGCTTCACAGAGGGCATCCACTGTCTGGAACTGATGTCCATTTTTGTATACTTCCCTTGCCATCAATCCCCAAATGTTCTCAACTGATTTAGATCAGGGGAACACACAGGATGGCCCAAAAGAGTGACATTATTCCTCTGGAAGAAGTCACAGTGTCAAACAGACACTGTGAATTGCAGTATTGTCCTTTGAAAAACCCAGTCATTACCACACCGATGAGGGCCTCAGTCATGAGGGATGCCCTCTGCAATATCTCCACATAGCCAGCCACCGTTTGACACCTCTGCACAACCTGAAGCTCCATTGTTCCATTGAAGGAAGAAGCACCCCAGATCATGATGGAGCCTCCTCCACTGTGACACGTAGAGAACATCTCAAGTGGGATCTACTTGTCATGCCAGTAATGTTGTAAGCCATCAGCACCGTCCACGTTAATTTTTTTTCTCATCAGAGAAAAAGGGGGCGTGCATTTTTGAGACTGAGGGTTGAGATTGAGGGTAAAAGGAGGAATTGGATTTCACCCTAAGTATCTTGTTCTTGGTCTTGTTCAAGAGTGATAGAAGAACAGAGCAGGAGATCAACAGATGGATCGGTGCAGCATCTGTAGAAATATTGACTCTGTTTTAGTGAAGAAAGAGCTGAACCAAAAGGCAAGACTCTTTTTTTTACTGGTTGATCTTTGTTTTAACCCACACCTTTGGTCATGAACTGTGGGTAGTGACTGAAAGAATGAGATCACGAATACAAGCGGCTGAAATGAGTTTTCTCCAGCAGACTGACAGCAGCCATGCTGAACACTGCAAATACTGACTCTGAATAAACTTTATGTCATTATCAGTAAAAGCCTTTGACACTTCAGAAATGCTTGTAACTCAGTAACCACAGAAACACCTGACAAACAGATCCATCAACAGTTGAGTCAGTCCAGGTGATAAAAGATGCTCCACAATGGTAAACATTTCCCTGTTGGAGACGTGCTGCTGCCATCAAAGTCAGAACAAGCTAATATTTTTATGAAATGATGACAAGTCTCAGTTTCAACATCTCATACTGTAGTTTAATGTGGTCCAAACTGGTGTGTATGATTGTAGACTTAGCCTGAAGGCATCTATATGGTAATACTCAGCAACAGTTGTAGCACCTCCCACTGGCTACATGGACTGTTATGTTTTGTATTATGCATCCTGACTCTTACTGGCTTTAGCAGATCCAACGCAGACTTGGTCAATTAGAGGTTAAGATATTAAAGCTGACTACAATTAAACCAGTTTTCTATCAAAGGACATCACTGTGAAAGTGCAACAAATATCCATGTCTTCTGTGATCAGAATATGTTGTTCTTACTTTCACATGTGTTGCCCAATTTGTCCCAAAATGTATACATTTGAGGAGACTTTTAGTTACATTATGTAGTGTATTGTGTCAGTGCTTCATCAGTTTTGTGGATGGAAATCCAACAGTGCCTGAGTTAATCACTGTGTAACAGGATTTGAATGGTTCTGCCATGCAAAAATGTGAAATATTCGGTCACTCATATCAATCAAAATCACAGATTGGTCCCTGGGAGGAGATTATTATTTAAAGTCTATTTAAAGTCTGCTGGAGATGAAGCTTGAATGAGTTTTTGTAAATCTGCTCTTGACAACAGATCTCTGACTCTTTATATTTGTGTAACGTGAGGATTTGCTGTGAGGTGGTAAAATCACTCTTGATGAGAATAAGAAGCAGGATGGAGACAGATGACTTCTCAAACCGAACTCTTTACTTCCACACCTTCACAACCACACTTCCCTCTTTTTCCTACCATGTGACTCTCACTAACCAGTCAGAGGGTAGGAGGACTTTCGCTGAGGTAAATGCAATTAAACCACAGGAGCTGATTCAAGACATTTCAACTATTTTAAAGATGTTAATGTAAATCTTAAACCTGTAAATAATTATTGTGTGATCACAAATATGTAAATAGTAAACTTTGTAAACCTTGTAAATATATTTTTAGTAACTTAACTCAAACATATGAATTAGCTTCACTTTTAAATCTTACATTTCCTCCCCCTCTCACTAAAGAAACGTCCCCGTTTCATATGAAACAAACACACAAGAAAAAAGGGGAAAAAAAAATACTGCTACTAGAGAGAACAAAGCAACAGTCTCACTTAACAACATAGTCCATAAGGTATCTGGGAGGTCTAACTTGACGCCTGCCAGGGCGCAGTGAAGAACCAGAGCCTCGACCAGGAGTGGCAGAGGGGACAGAGTGGGACTGCATAACTCGGCCAGAGGGGGGAGCAGTCAAACACTGAGTCCCAGGGGCAGGGGGCAGGGGAGAGTGGGGCTGTGGTTGGGGCAGGGGCAGGGACAGGGGCTGGGGCCTGGACTGGCAGATCCGAGGGGCTGCTGAGGGGGCACTGCTACAGCCCGGTACACTGTAGCTCTTTGTTGCTGCAGACTGTGAAGATTTAAAGGGCAAAGCACCTGACAATGCAGTCAAGAAGGGGAGCTGAGGCTGCAATGATGAATCACCATCCGGTGTCTTATGTCCATGATCCGGCACAGGGGCATTGTAAGGTCTGAGACGGTTGTAGTGGACAACCTGGGACTTGTCAGACTGGTCCAGAAGGTAATGAATCCTGTATGTCACTCCAGGAGAATCCACGTCAGATCCAAGGCACTCCAATATTTCAAAGGGGCCTTTCCAGTGAGGTGCGAGTTTCTGTTTTGATGTAGTGGGGTCATTCAACCACACGAGGTCTCCACAAATATAGGCACTGTGCTTGACACCCTTGTCATACTGATGTTTCTGTTGGGTATGGGCACAGTCTCTGTTCCATGCAGCAGAACTGAAGGCTGACTGAAGTTTCTGAGTCAACTGTGCAACATAGTCAGCAGGAGAACTTGGAGTAGATGAAGATGGCGTGCTATTAGGCAACAGCAGGTTTGCAGGCATCCTGGCTTCATGACCGTGTGTAAGGAAGAATGGAGTGAAACCTGTTGTAGAGTGTGGGCAAGTGTTGTAGGCCAAAGCGACTTGGTTGAGACAGTCATCCCATTCACCGGGCTGCTGAAGAAGTAACTTGGCTAACTGATCAATGAGCGTTCTGTTGAATCTCTCAATCATGCCATCACACTGAGGATGATATGGGCTGGTGCGTGTTTTCTGAATGCCCAGCAGTTGACACAGGTGTTTCACTAAATCAGACTCAAATTGACGTCCCTGATCTGTGTGCAGCATTTCTGGGATGCCATGTTCACAGATGAAGTTTTCAAACAGGCATTTTGCAACTGTTGTGGAGCGCTGGTCTGGCATGGCATAGAGGTTAACATATTTTGAGAAATAGTCTTGAACAACCAGCACATACCTGTTGCTACGACTTGTGATGGGAAGCTCCAGTATATCAGCTGCAACCTTTTGAAATGGCTCTGTAGCAACAATTGTTTTCATTGGAGCTCTCTGATGGGGTGTGGGACTCCGTCTTGCATCACATGGAGTACATTGCTTGCACCACATCTTGATGTCGCGTGACATGAATGGCCAGTAGCACAGTTGCTGAGCACGTTTCAGGACTTTATCTGCAGACAGGTGACCAGTTACTGGGTTTCCATGCAGCAGCTGTAGCACAGTGTCTTTCAAAGCCTGAGGGACAACAACTTGGTTCAGCACTGACTTGGTGGATATATTGAAAACTTTACGACAGAGCAAACCATTATGAAAGGTAAGCCTGTGATACTCTTGCCAGAGTGTTCTTTCAGTCGGTGTGCGTTTTTTCATACGCCAGTACGGTGGTTTCTGGCCTTTGACTTTCCAATTAATAACCTCTGACAGTATGACATCTTGTTGCTGTTCCTTTTTAAGATCCCTGTCAGGGAGTTGCAGCACAAATGTGGAGGAGACAGACTGTGTAGCACACTGTAAGTCTGGACCAGGCTTTTGACCAGTACTGCATGAGCTGTGTTGATGTACAGAACTGACAGGACAAGATGGACTTACAGGGCTTGTGTGTCTCTCATCAGGGTGTGGACTGGTAGGAGCGGTGCAGGAGGTGCTCTGCTCTGTAGATCCGGGGTGTCAGCAGGGCGACGTGACAGCGCATCTGCATTGAGGTGGCTGCGGCCCTCTTTGTGAATTACAGTCCACTCAAAAGGATCGAGCTCAAGAGCCCAGCGTGCACGTCGACCAGTTCTGTCATTGTCAATGGGTATTTTCCTAAGACCCAGGAGTGGTTTGTGGTCTGTGACAATAACAAAGGGCTGTTTGTAGAGGTAATGGCGGCGAAAATGACGTACGGCCCAGACAATAGCCCAGAGCTCTCTATCGTAAGTTGACCATTTCCTTTCTGCCTTGGTTAGAACATGGCTGGCATATGCAATGACCTTCTCCTGATGTTCCTGTCTCTGAGCAAGCACAGCACCAATAGCAGAGCATGAAGCATCTGTGTAGAGGGAGAATGGCAACATAAAGTCTGGGAATGCAACCACTGGAGGGCTTGAAAGGGCCTGTTTCAGGTAAGTGAATGCATCCTGACATTGAGAAGTCCATTGGAAGAGTGCGTTCTTCTCAGTGAGTGCATGTAGTGGGACACTGTGATGGGCAAAGCTCCTGATGAACTTACGGTAATATGAACATAGTCCCAAGAATGCTCTGACCTCAGTAGCTGAGCGTGGAACAGGCCAGTCCTGAACACTTTTCACATTTCGTGGGTCTGGCTGAATGCCATTCTTGGATACAACATGGCCCAAAAAGTTAACCTGATCTCTGGCAAGACAGCATTTTGATGGATTTAACTTGAGTCCACTTGCCTGGAATCTGGAGAGGATTTCTTCCAGGTGCTCGAGATGTTCGCTGAAGGAGCAGCTGTAAATGAGGACATCATCCAGATATACAAGGCAGGTTTTCCAAGGGAGGCCACGGAGTACCATCTCCATTAAGCGTTGGCATGTGGCTGGAGCATTTGTGAGTCCCATTGGCATGACTTTAAAGTGATACAGTCCGCTGCCTGTCGTGAATGCTGTTTTTTCACGGTCATTCTCTTCCAGTTCAACTTGCCAGTATCCATGCTGAAGATCCATTGTGGAGAACCAGGCAGAGCCTGACAGCGCATCCAGTGCATCGTCGACTCTGGGAAGAGGGTGTGAATCTTTGATTGTCACTGCATTGAGTTTTCTATAGTCCAGGCAGAAACGCCATGTGCCGTTTTTCTTGCGCACCAAAACCACTGGTGCAGCCCAGGGACTGTAGCTCTCTTCAATGACATCTGCTTTTAACAAGTTTTCAACTTGAGTCTGTATTTCTGCTCTCTGTTCTGGTGTCACTCTGTAGGCTCGTTGTTTAGTTGGTGTAGCATTACCAGTGCGAATATGATGCTTGATTATGCCTGTACGACCTCTGTCCTCTGAGTGTTTACTGAATACTGCAGAGTACTTATGAAGCAGTAATTTCAGAGACTGAACTTGAGAAGCTGACAGGTTTTGTTCACCAATCTGTACGGGTGGAGGAGCTGTATCATGCACAGGAGAGGCTGCACAACATGTCTCGACAACTGGTATAATGTCAACTGATGAGGCAGAATGAAACTCACCAAGGTGTTGTCCAGGATGCAACTCAATGTCTTCTCTGGAAGAGTTTAGGAGTCGAACCACTGTTGTGCCATTTTGGACTTCACTGAGAGAGTGTGCCACGATGATGTCACAGGATGGATTGGGCATGAGAACACCACAGTAGTCAGTTGGCAGAGGAGAAGCAGGTGTAGCTGCTGATACACAAGCTGTGATGAGGGTTTCACTCATAGCTGGAATCTTAGTGGTTGCTAGCACAGACACATTACAACAAGCAGCCACTTCATGTCCTTTGGGCAATAGGGGAATTTTCATGTCCCATAGTTGCAGCACTTTGTGTTTGAGATCGAGGAGGGCATGGTGTTTTTCCATGAAGTCCCAGCCCAATATGACTGGCTGGTAAGCGCCTCTGAGAACTTCAAATTCCTGCTGCCATACCTGTTTTCCCAGTCTGATTCCAATGGTTAACTTGCCTAAGATGTCCAGCCGTTGTCCATTGACTGCACGAGCTGGCAGAGAGGAGGCTGTGAGAGGGCGTCTCTTCAAAGCTGGATGAGAGTTCCGAAAATCTTCGCTCACAAGGGAGACAAATGAGCCAGAGTCAATTAAAGCACATACTTCAATGCCTTCAACAATAGCAAAAATGTTAGAAGAGACAGAGTCATCAGCTTGTGAGTCTTTGTTGTCCAATATCAACTGTGGGGTATCATCCTGGGGCTGTGATGCAGTAGCTGATGTTTGCCCCTCAACAGCAGCTAATGGAAGTTTCCCTGTCGATCGGAGCTAGAGTGTGCAGGTCTTTCAGGAGACTGGAATCGAACACTGCTCCTAGTGTGGGGACTTGCATCTCTGTTTCTCCGTGGAGCTGGGCTAGGGCTTCGTCTGTATCTGTTAGTGTCATCGTCATGGCGACCGTACCTGGGATACTGGTAGGATGGGCGTGATGGAGAGCGACGCCGGTCGCGTTCATCATTGGTGTCACGCTCACTGTGTCTCTGATGCACAGGGGGTGGAAGACAATGTTCATAGTGGGACTCTGAACCACGCCTGTAGTACTGCTCAGGTGAATAATAGTCTCTGGGGTGCTGTCTGGTATGATAGGATGAAGGAGAAGGGCTGCGCATGCTGTAACGAGTGTCACTGGAGGAGGATCTGTCAGGTCTTGAGTCCAAACGCTGAGCAAGGTAATTGTGTTTTTCTTGTAAATGCTGTACTTCATGTTTCAGGCTGGTTACAGTAAGAGACAGCTGCTCAACTGCCTGTAGGAGCTTGTCGTCAACAGGTTTAGGACGAATCATAGCTACCTGTTCTGAAGGCAGAGCGTATGGAGATCCTGCAGTGGTCAGATGCAGCGCTGCACGTGCTCTCACAGCGGCTGGCGATGCGCACAGCGGTTTCAAGGTCCTCTGCCCCCATCTCATGAATTTTTGACTGCAAGGTTGGGTCCAAGCCGGCTACAAAGCGGCGGAATTTTTCACCTTCAATTGCATTGTGGTCATAGCTGGGAAAGGCTTCAAGCACCAGTCGAGTGATGTCTGCACTGTACACATCCAAACTCTCACCTGGTTTACGAGGGCGAGCATTCACATTTGTCTGGAAGAATGGCAGGGAGTATTTTGGCCCAAAAACATCTCTGAGTCTCTCCTTGACCAAATCATAGTCTTTCTGGGTTGCAGGAGGCAAGCTGTCCCAGTACAGAAATGCAGCATCCGACAGGCGAGTTGGGAGGACGGAGGCCATCAGTGTAGATAAATCTGCATCAGGTGAATTCATAGCCTGCACTGCCACTTCAAAACGTCGAGACCAGCTTGAGAAAGATTCTGTCCCATCTCCTTTAAAAGTTGGTGGAAGATCAATTTTCAGGGCACTGGAGACAGTGGATGGGGCTAGATGGGCAGCGCCAGACCCCGTGATATCCACTGACCTTTGTTGTTGCGCCGGAGCAGGCTGCAGATGATGCACAGACTCACTCTCGTCCGCTGACATTGTAGAAGCAAAATGTCCAGCTCAAAGACCACAAAAAAAAAAAAAAGCATGAAAATGTAGAAGAAAACAGCTAAAGTCCTTTATATCTCCAAAACTTGCGTTCACGGTTCCTCCGCTGCTCTTGGTATGAAATTTCTTTATATTTATTTTTAAATCCCGATGCAAAAAGTGACGATATCCACCGTCCGGAGGAATAAAACTCACCAACTGCGCAAACCACCAAAATATCCCACCGCTGCCACCAAATGTAACGTGAGGATTTGCTGTGAGGTGGTAAAATCACTCTTGATGAGAATAAGAAGCAGGATGGAGACAGATGACTTCTCAAACCGAACTCTTTACTTCCACACCTTCACAACCACACTTCCCTCTTTTTCCCTACCATGTGACTCTCACTAACCAATCAGAGGGTAGGAGGACTTTCACTGAGGTAAATGCAATTAAACCACAGGAGCTGATTCAAGACATTTCAACTATTTTAAAGATGTTAATGTAAATCTTAAACCTGTAAATAATTATTGTGTGATCACAAATATGTAAATAGTAAACTTTGTAAACCTTGTAAATATATTTTTAGTAACTTAACTCAAACATATGAATTAGCTTCACTTTTAAATCTTACACAAGCATGATGTTGTCTGGTTTTATATCAGCATGAACCAGACAGATGGTCTTCAGGGCTTTCAGAGCCACCAACATCCGCTGAGCATTTGGTTGAATTTCACAAACATAAAGAGGAGTGAAATTCCTTCTTCCCGTGAAATTAAGCAAGTTCCAACATTTCTGTGACAACACAGAAGTGGTTTCGATAGATGAAGTGTTCTTTGAACTTGAGCAGATTTTTTTAATCTGCATTGAGCTTTCTGACTCCCGGCCTGTGACCCTTTGCTGCGTGTCTTCCCCATTCTCCCCTTTCCTGTGCTCCTTCACTGTAAATAAAAGGCCACTAGTGCCAAAAAAAAAAAAAAAAAATCTCCATAAACAAAAAAAGGATTTCTATAAATAATAATAATAAAAAAAAATAAGTTTGTTCACTTACTTTTTCATTCCCGCACACCACGACGCAATTCTTCAGATTTTATATTAATTTTAGTTTTTTAATTTCAAAAAATTAATTAAAAAAAAAACACGTGACCCAACGAGAGCTGCGGCAGGTCATGTGATTAACACAAACAAATAGCAAGTAAGAAAAAGGTTTTAAAAAGCGCATACATATCCATTGACTGGAAGTCTCTCCTATAATCGTATGCAAATACCCTAATAATAATATGATTGTATTTTTTTTAAATAATTTTGTTGTCTGATAATTATCTTTATAACTGAACAGATAATTAATACTAATGTTGTTGTTATTATTATTATTATTATTATTATTATTATTATTATTATTATTCTACTTTTGCGCTGGAAACGTCTGTTCAATAAATAAATAAATCTTTAATAATCATATTTTCTTCTACACTGTGTCATGAGCTACATCCAAGATGAGTATTAGCTTCCTTTCATGTCATGGTCATTCTGTACACAGGAAGATATTCACATTTATTCTTGCCGTTTCCAACAGCAGGATGCTAGCTGCTCTACCTGTCAAATGTCACCTTCTGAAGGGTCCAGATCCTGGTGTAACACGCAGTACTTTTCCGTAGTATTGACAGCTGTCAGTTTGATGCGTTCCTCGCAGGGATAGCTGTCTTTTGTATATTCGTCTTCCAGCACAAACTCCTTTTAATGAATTGCTGGTTCTTATCTGTGAAGCTCGGATTTGTTCCTCAAGCATGTGAACCTGTGCTCATGTATAAAACTGAGTGGAGAGTCAAAATAAGGAGAAATTAAAGTTCAAATAAAATGAAAAGGTTTCACAGAACCTGCAATTTTTAATGGAAATAATACAAACGCATGTTATTGTAAAATCTCAAAAAATCAGTGCCAAATTCCTATTTAAAATAAGTGAGCCTGCATCTAATTGTAAATTTTTATATAAATAACTTATGCAGCCCTGTGAAAGGCCTGTGAGAATGACTGCTGCTCTGAGATTGTTGGAAAGAGATCACTTTGGGATCGTCTTCCAACCTTTTCCACTTTCTTCACCAGTCTTTTGTGTTTCAAGCAGCAGAGCACTGGTTACACTTCAGTCAGCGCTATATTCTCTCCACCTCTCTGCCTCAGTTTAACATTCAGTGAAACCTTTTGTTACCATCATCACTTTCACAATACCAGGATATTACCTTAAATCTGGGACAGTACATGTAGCAATATGCACGGCATACCATGCACCCGATAAACATAAAAACACTGAAAAGTAACATAAATGCACATGATCATTTTCTTGCATGTTTTAAGCCTTATTTGATCAAATGGCAATTAATTATTTATTTTATTATGCTTGAATAAAGAGGCCAGAAATATTATTAGATTAATTAACTGAGCTTACGTTTCATATTTTTAATCAACATAATTCAAATTAAACTGAAGATTGCGTGTCACATTTTATGTTGAATCTCCAAATGAAAGTATATTTTCAAAATGCATAATCCAACTGCTATTGGATTCAAAACTACAAAAAATAAAAACAACTTCATAAGTAATTTCCTGCAAAGGGTTATTTGATATGGCTTTCAAGTAAAGTCAGACTTTCCTTCAGAGAAGCCTTGCTTGATGGAAAAAGGCTGCATTGGGGTTGTTGTAAGAATCATTTATTAATGATAATATTTACAGTTGCAGATGACTGACAAACATTTACAGTGTAGGCTGCCAACCGCTGCATGCCATATAAAACTGGCATTATTCATGGAATAAATTCTACTCACAAACTGCAAGTGTATCAAAGTGCTCACAGAAAACATTCTGCAACTTAAATTACTGCTATTATAGTACAGCAACATAATACACAGGTTAACAGTGAATAACAAAGATTAAGGAAGTTTAGCTTTGAAAAACTATTAAGGACTATGAGTCTATTTTCTGTTTAGGGAGGAACAATCATTCTTTTGGATTTTTTAAATATCTTATTCCTCTTGATTTGATTATCTCTAAAGTATGTCAGAGTTCTTAAACTGGGCAGCTTTTTGCACCACCAGTACCTGCAAAAGGCCAGTTGAACCAACTCCTGTTTAACCAGCTGTATGTTAATGAATTTTTCTTCGGGAAATTTGTAAAAGAATCATTAAAAAAAAAAAAAAAAAAGGTTCTCAACAACACTTTTATGGCACATTTAGCTTTACATTTCCTTATGTTGGAATTCAGAAAGATGAAAAAGTTCAGCTTTGGGAAAAGAATGCCAACAACCTTCGTGACAAGAAATAAAAAGCACTGAAAAAGAGACCCACACATCCACCTAAATGTGTACATTCTCTTAATTAGATAAAATATGTTTTGCTCATCAAGCCCTCATGAAGGGCATCAAGATCCTGAGGACTTTTCTCAGTGTACGTATCAAAGTAGAACAGTTACCATTAGTTGCCACTAGGGGGAGACAGATCACGACCACACAGGCCGCAAGACCGGATGTCTGCAGTTTCAAGAAGGATTAAAAGACACAAAAGCTCTACAAACTGTGTTCATTCACATCAAGGATGCTGCTTAATACTAGTAAAAACGATATAAACAATAAATAGACAAGTGGAGAGAGTTAAGCATTCGTGAAATGGCTTGGTGTTCATTAAAGAAGGCTCAGTGCAAACAAGTGTAAACATAATCCAACTCTGTGGATGCGTCAGTGGTGCCATTCTGTGCAATACTGGTCCGTCTGTTCAGAATCCAGTCCACGACCCAGTCTCACTTCTCCCTGAGGAGATACAACACGATGGCCTTCAGGTAGTGTCCACAGGCACAGAGAGTAGACACCAGCCAGTGAGAGCTCAAGCTGGTATCAGTGTTCACCACGCATTTCGTTACATCCGCCTGTAACAAAACAGCAGATTAATTCTGGTGAAGTCAACAGCACATAGTACCAACTGTAGAAAACAAACTACAGGTGCAGATAGGTGACTAATCCTGAAAAATAACAACCCTGAAACATAGTTTCCTGCAGAGAGCAGACCAGGTGGCTAAAGCTATGCTATGGGAGGCCGTTTTAACACTTCACTTCTGTACCTCTTAAAAGTAACAAGTGATCAATACAAATGTGTCTGTGTAATCATATTTATTGTGCTATGTAACATGCCTGTCCTGATGGAGGCGTCTCTTCCAGGATTCCAAAGTGGCATGAGAGCCGGTGGTTTGATAAGAATAAGAATTATGATCTCAACATACTTGAACAACTAGGCCTCTTAAAAAATACATGAAGATGTAATAAATTCAACATGTGTTCCTGATTTGTCACTATTCCTGCAAAATGCTCTGACAAGATGTGCAAATAGTCCACAAGAATGTTCTTTGAAAGCCAAGGAATTCCCCGCAATGCTTAGACTTATATAAGCGCCTTCACAGACAGTGAAATACCACAGATAGCACAGTTTAGTGTCAGTCCTGACACTAAACACGTCTCTCTCTCCAGCTCCTCTGGTTCTTCCACTCACTTAACGGTTTGTTTTTTTTTTTTTGTATTTCCAACATACTGACATCATCTTTCAGTGCTGAAATGTCTGGATTTGTGTTTGGGCTTCGGCCGTGAAAAACAGATCTCTTATTTGTGCTTGTGAGGTCAGTTATAAAATGCAGTGCACCTCATTTTGTCACACTCCACTTAGCCTCAAAACCGACAGGCTCGAGAGCCACGACTCATTTGCTCAGTTTCCAGCAGAGCAGACAGAAGAATGTTGTCCGACCTTGTTCCATTTTATGCTCATCGTTCAGTTTGTCGTTTCGGAGAGGCTTTTATCAGACCGGGCTTTCCCATGAAGAGGACTCTACAAGAGGATCAAGCATTAACCCCAGTCTATGTTTAATTCCACAAAAAATGATGATTGTTACTGCACACATGCGTGATTGGGGAAGGGTGAGATGGTTTAGGTAAAAAAAAAAAAAGAAATCCTCTCATTTGAAGGCAGTGTTTTCCAGCTTTAAATAACTGGACACAATTAAAAATAATGAGCTTGGTGAATTTTTTTTCTTTTGTCTCAAAATTAGGAACAGCAGCAAAGCTCGTCATAGAGATCTACTAGGATTAAGATGGCACGCACAGAAGGAACTGCTTTGAGAAACATGTCATCCCCTTCTAAAACAGCTCAGTTCAGCATACAGAGATGTTGAGGTACAACGTTTACATGGGTGATGCTGTCAAATAAGTCAAGTGACTAGATATTTTTGGTTTGCAGAATGGACCCCAGGTCTGAGTCCAGGCCTGTTTGCCATAAAGCATTAATGAGATGGACTGAGGAAAATGTGCCAGCTTGTGTGCAGATCAACTGAAGACCCTGCTGGCCAAAAGAGGGAGAAACCTTTCTCTGCAGCAACTACAAAAACAATGCTGTATGTAGATGTTTGAAAACATTTCTGCAGGTTAAAGTTCAAATTAAATACTGCAACCATGTACATTTGATCTTAAGTGAGGGAGTGTTTTTTTTTTTTTTTTTTTACTTTGGGGAGTTTTTCTTGCCATTGTTTCTTTAAGATTAAATACAATTGCTTTGGGGTCATGCTCTGGGTCTCTGATAAGCACCTCGAGACAATTTGTATTGCGATTGACACTTTATAAATAAAGTTGGATTGAACTGAATTGAATTAGGAGTTTTATTGTGACCACTGGGCCCTCTGAGATATACAAACAGACCTCTGGGTCACTTAAGTGATTCACTCACGTTATTTTACTTTGAACTTATTCTACTTCACTTTTGCGTGTGTAAATCTTGTTACCAATGTAATATTTTGATTAGTCAAGACATTAATTCTAACACTTTGTTGTCCTTGTTATATACTGGACCAGTGTTTTTGAAACTCTTCTCAGTAGAGTATAGAGAGCGATTAGAAACGGTCGCCTCACAGCAAGAATGACTCCATTTCAACTTTCAGCTCACGTTTCTCTGTGTGGACCTCGCTGTCTGTGTTTGGATTTTCACTGGGTACTCTGGCTTCTTCCCACAGCCTGAAGCACGACTGTTAAGATGGCTGAATTAATCAGAGGTGTGTGTGTGTGTGTGTGTGACTTGTGTGTTTCTGTCTTGCCCTGTAATGGACTGGAGCCCTGTCCAGGGTGTACACAGCTTCTTATAAAAAAACGTTAGGCTGAAGATGGTTGTTACTTTTCATTCGCTGCCTGCATAGTTTCATGCCCAGTAGAGCAAGTACACAATCTCGTAATGAGGTAGGAATTTTTTTTTTTCCTTACCCAGCCCCCTCTTCTTTTTAACCAGGTGGTCAGACTCTTGCGAACAAATTCCCCCATGCAGTCAACAATAGTGTGGACCATAGCTGGGTGACCGTGGCGTACACAGTCCACTGCCAAGGCCCCCGCCACAGCATACAAGGATACCACCTTCCCCCATGTCACACCTGGTGAAAGACAGAGGGCAAAATAATGAGCTCAGAACAAAATAAAAGCTTTATTGTAATCAGTTACGTATGTCCTGCAGTCTGATGTGTAAAATTCTTCTGATTATCCGTCAGCAATTTAACTGCTAATAAAGGTTTAGAGGATTCTGTGGAAGTGGTAGCTCAAAGAGCAGGGCTCTGCTCTTTCAGAATATTTGGAGTTGAATACTGTCCAGAAATGCCTCTGTCAGCAGCTCTCTTCATTGATGGATGAGCATTTTATAAACCTCAGCAGCAGCAGGGCATTAGGCGTGCATGCCTGTCTGTCCCACAAAGAAGAAAACCCAAACAGCAGACAGGCAGTACGCTTCGGAAGATTAGTGGGCAGATCATTTTTCCAACTTTGTGCTTGTGTTCAGAGGAGCCCACGGCTGCCACACCATTTACAGTCAAAGCTTCGGACTATTTTTGTGCTGTTTATACGTCCAAGACATACAAACTGAGGCTCACTTCCATTAACCGTCTGTGACTATCGTCTGATTTACTCCGAGAACCTTATAAATGAAGGTCAGGTTTCTGTTCCAGCACGTTATTCTGGCTGCCCCCTTTAATATTACTGCCAACATTCAGTCAGTTAGGTGTATACGTTTTGTTTTCGTACACCAAACTTACAATTCATCTGGGTCACAAAAAAATTGCAAGTAAATAAAAGATCTGACAAGTCAAGCAACATTGTGCCAAACTCTGTCTGTACCGTATGTATTCATAATCGACTAAATGAAACGAGACAAATCATAAAATCATCGGGATAAAAGGATCTTGAAGCATGATCCAGGAAATGACAGTGTCAGATTGAAGAAAAGAAGAAAAGCAAAAGTATTACAGACTTGAAATGAGTCAAGTCATAAGTAAAATCATAGATATGATATATGATATATATATATATATATATATATATATATATATATATATATATATATATATATATATATATATATATATATATATATATATATATATATATATATATATATATATATATATATATATATATATATATATATATATATATATATAAAACCTTCAGTTTGTTCCCATTCCAAAGACACAGTACGTCTTTTATGCCACATGTGGAATAAAATGTGGATATCATGTTTACTTGGAGCCATTTTTCCAAAGCTGATACTGTTTATTCTTCTCAAGAAGCTATTGGTAAAAGGCACTGCATTCATCTCTCTAAAAAAGCAGCCTATACCTCCTTCTTCTTTCTTTAGAAACTCCTACTTTGCATGAAATAATTCTCCTGTCAGGTTTCTATCAGTCTGTTTCATTTCTTAATCCTGTTTTGTGTAATTAGTCTTTCATAAAGAGGGGTCAGGGTGAGGCAGGGGTTTAGATTGTTGCATCATACAAAGACAGTCCAGGTGTTGAACTCGCTGGTCATTGGGGTCCCATGTCTTCCTCTGGTCTTCTCCATGCTCTATGGTTTCCTGCAGCAGTCCAAGATGTGCAGGGTGATTCTGAACTAGCAGTAGGTGCGAGTATGAACCTGTCTAGCTGTATGACTTTTTAATGATCTTTCCAAGCTTTAACTAGCTTCTCGCCAAATATCAGCAGCCCTCTTCATGAGAGAGCAATTATATAGCTGACAAACCTAAGACATGCTGGAGAGATTATTTCTCTCAACTGGCTTCTCCAGAAGAGCTGGAGGAGGTCACTGGGGAGAGGGAGTTCTGAGCCAGTTTGCCCAGACTGCTGCCTCCTCAACCCAAACTTGGATGGATGGATGGATGGATGGATGGATGGATGGATGGACGGATGGACGGATGGATGGATGGACGGATGGATGGATGGATGGTACATTACAACAACCTAGCAACCTAGAGATTTGCAGTCCCATGTTCTTGAACTGGAGACCATTTTCTCAGTTGTTCCTCGAATGAAGAGAGGGAGGAAGTATGACCTCTTTTGTCTTCTCCACATTAATATATTTTTTTTATTAGTATTTATTGTACTTATACTTGATTTAGTAATCACGGAACTCTTTTCTTAAGCATTTGTTTAGGAGCAACTGTAACAAAAAGCAATATCCCCTCAGGGATCAATAAAGTAATTCTGATTCTGCCAAGGGGATGACTTCAGACGTCTTGATACACATCAGAACCACAACTTCAGGAGACTTAGAAGATCTAAAAGATAGCAGCCTCCCAGGACCCGTCTCTCACGGTGTTGTCTGGGTGTGCTACCTTGTTGGGTTAAGTCAGCAGGGGTCCCTTCACATCCTCAGGGGACACACTGAGAACCAGCTAACGTGAAGGAATTTTGGATCTACTGCTTGGAGAGGTACTGGAAACCTGAAAGGAGGCCGATAATCTGTCCAGGGCATCAGTAAGAGATGAACCCCTGAGGCTCTTGACATGTCTGTTGTTGCAAGCAATGATGGTTTAATGCCCTTTCACATGCTCTGGTGGGATCCCTGTCTTCAAAGCATGGTTGGTTTAAGTCTTTTAGTTTCAGCTTCAAGTTTTTGCCTCATTGCTTTTCATGTAGAGAAATGTAAAAAAATAAATTGTTGTGGACAGCAGAATGAAAAGGATGATCTTAATCACTTCAACTTGAGGAGAATTGGGAGTCAGATTTGAATCTCATTTGGGCTGGACAGTATCTCAACACACACATATATATTACATTATTTCCCTGATTAATCATGATTAATTGCATTGTATACGCAAAATCAAATAATGAATTCAAAAGTAGTGTAAAATGCACTTTTATTGGAATATTCTGCTGCCATATGAACTAAAGTGTCATAACATTTGTTGTTCAAACACTTTTAACATCAGCACTTGTCAGTAACACATATTTAGTGTAAATCTCATCTTAAAAAATGTCAAATAAAATAAAGCTTATTGCCACTGCCAGGGCATTAATGTCATCCTGTTTTTATAAAAAAAAAAAAAAAAGTTACAAAAAAATCCAACAAAATGATTGTGGCTCAGCACAATCAGAACATTAAAACAGGTAATTTCTGAGGTAACGACAGAAACTTTTAACAGGGAGTTCAACTTGTCAGTTGTTACAAATAACCTTGTTTCTGTCAAATCCTCCGTCTAGGAGAACTTTAAAATGAAAATGTCCATGTTAAAGTTCAGGAGCTTTACCAATTCATGTATCCTTAATTCTTTCCATTTTCAATTGTCAATCAAAAAAAAAAAAAAAAAATTATATATATATATATATATATATATATATATATATATATATATATATATATATATATATATATATATATATATATATATATATCTATATATATATATATATGTGTATATATATATATATATATATATATATATATATATATATATATATATCTATGTGTGTATATATGTGTATGTATATCTATATATATATATATATATATATATATATATATATATATATATATATATATATATATATATATATGATGTTTTGCCTTGCACATTTTTGAAGGATTGTTAAAAGCCGACAAAAGCAAACATTCTTGGATCGGTTCTTTACAAAACGTCAGGCAAAAACTACTGCTGAGAGAGAACATGAACCAAAGAAGGCAAAAGGTGATGATGATAGCAGTTAAAAGGTAAATTAACATAATTTTTATTCTTTACTTTATTCTTTGATTTTTATTATGTACAACTCTAATATTATTTTATTGTGAAGTAATCTATTTGCAAAATGTATTTGTTACATGTTTTGATGAATTTTTATGATTTATAAAAAAAGTTATGTCCGAATTTTGAGGGGTTGGAACGGATTAGAGCATTTACATGGAAGACGAGTCTCTACTGACAGAATTTTCAGGTTACGAAACTACTTCCAGAACCAATTATTTCGTAAGAAGAGGTACCACTGTACACACCCACACACTCACACACACACAAACATACACATATATACACACACATACATATATATATATATATATATATATATATATATATATATATATATATATATATATATAGATATATATATATATATATATATATATATATATATATATATATATATATATATATATATATATATATATATATATATATATATATATATATATATATATATATATATATATATATATATTTATATATAGTATACATTCAAACAATGAGGCTTTCAGAGCACAATTACATTGTTCTACGTGTCTACATGTCTACATGTTTGTTTTAAACCTTTGAAGAGTTTAACGAGTTGACGATTCTGTCTGATTTTACGCACGTTGCATGTGGGTTGCTGCAAGATTCTGTAGCTGCATTTTATCTCTGCAGTGTGGGGAGCAGCATGACATTTGTAACTGAGGTCACGCAGATCAGGGATGTAACTGTCATAATCTACAGCTACTCAGAACTTCCTCTTTGCACAGTGACTCATCTGGACTGTCAGCATGTATATTCGAT
>JAGFBZ010001776.1:0-61203 GCA_018398805.1 Hirundichthys speculiger
GTTAGTGTTAGGGTTAGGGTTAGGGTTAGGGGGTTAGGGTTAGGGTTAGGGTTAGGGTTAGTGTTAGTGTTAGGGTTAGGGGTTAGGGGTTAGGGTTAGGGGTTAGGGTTAGGGGTTAGGGTTAGTCCTGGGACCGGCTGGACTTCAGGTCCCAGTGGAGCACATGAGCTTAAACTGGTCTAAAAGTGTTTTCCTGTTTTTCCACACAGAAACTCACTGCTCTGCAGCTTTCTCCTGAACGATGACGCCTCCCCTCAGCTCTGGTGTCGTTGGTCTTCCCAGCGCCAGGAAGGTTCTTCTGGGTCCAAACAGCTGTCTGATGATGTCATCTCTCCTGGCTTCATCCAGCTGCTCCTCTGAGACGGAGGTCCGGAGGTCTGTGGTCTCCTGAGACATGACGGGGGTCCAGCAGGACTTAAGATCTAACTGAAACCACGAATCTGGCCCTCAGCAGGTAAATAAAGTTTTATGAAAGTTTTATTTATGAAACGATGCTTAGTGCTGAGATTTTTATCTAGCCATTTTATTTTAATCTATTATTTTTATTTATTTATTTATTTATTTATTTATTTTTGGTCTTTGTTTTTTCATTATGTTTGCTGCTTGGTTTATTTTTTATTTTTATTTTTTATTTAAATTGGGATTATGTTGTTTAATGTAAATCTTATGTCAAATGTATCATTATCATCTGCTTGTTTTGTATTGTTAAAAAGTCAATAAATATAATATGGAAAAAAAGTTATTGATTTATAGTTAATAAAAGCAGATGATCTAAACCCCAAGATGAACATTTTTATGAATTTCCTGAAATACTTTAAATAGATATTAAATGTTAACAGTGACCCTGAATCCTTCGGTAGAGTCTTTTTAATCCTGAAACCCCAACTCAAGATGCACCGTCCACAATAAAATAAAATAAAACACACATAAATAATAAAAAAATAAATAAAAATAATAAAATAAAATAATAAAAATAAAAAATAAAAATAAAAAAATAAGAAAAAAATAAAAATAAATACAAATAAAAAATAATGAAATAAAATAAAAAATAGAAAATAAAATAATAATAAAATAATAAAATGAATAATAAAAATAAAAATAATGAAATTAATAAAAATAAAATAAAATAGATAATGAAATAAAATTTAAAAAATAATGAAATACAATAAAATAAAAAAATAATAAATAATCATAAAATAAAAAATAAAATAGAATAATGAAATAAAATAAACTAAAACAAAGTAATAAAATAAAATAAAATAATGAAATAAAATAAAAATAATGAAAATAAAATAAAATAATGAAATGAAATAAAATAAAATAGAAAAAAATAATAAAATAAAATAAAATAATAAAATGAAATAAAATAAAATCAGATGCATTTTAAATAAATCATAATTGTTTTAACTTCACCATATATATTTTAAATCTGATCCCCTCACCCCTAAACTTGAGATAAAGCCTCCAAAATAAAATAAAATAAAATAATATCTGGGAGCCTCATTGAGCATGAAATGTTTTAAAAGCCTGTCGTAAGATCTTGAACATTTCTGTTAGATTGTTTCCTGTAATTACCAAGTTAATTATCAAGTTAATTAACTTTACTCTGGAAAGGTTCTTTCACCTACAGTCTTCGCTTGTTTATTGTATTTTTTCATTTATTTACTTACTATTTGCTGATTTTTCTCCTCGGATGAATCCATCGTGCGGCAGAAATCGCAATTATAAACTGTTTTACTCTGATTTAGTAGCTCTCACATAAATCCAGTTGTTTCCATGGATACCAAGTCAACGCGCCGGGAGGCGTTTATTTTCTAATCAAAGACGGTTTAGTTTCAACAAGAGCGTTCCTGTGTTCCGTTTCCGGGTTCGTTTTCGATGCCGCTAAGATTTTAAAATATCCTGAAATTAACTGTAGTTCCACTCAAACCTGTTTAACGTTCTCAGCAGTTGTAGACTACGTAGTTAGTGGCCTTTTAAAGTTTCATTTTTAGAAAATTAAATCTGCTACAGTTAACTTTAGCTGACTCCGTCTTTAAACCTGCTCAGAGGCTGATGACTGGTTTAATAACTGGTTTAATAACAGGTTTGATAACTGGTTTAATAACTGGTTTGACCTGATTACAGGTCTGATTACAGGACTGATAACAGGTCTGTTTTATCATCTTGAACTGGGACAACTGGGTATTTCCCACCAGGTTATTTTTAGTTCTCTGTCCTGCAGTGAAACATATTTGATGTCGGTTTACACTGATTGTAAACTGTTTATTTATAAAATAATCAATGTCAGTAGGAAAGAGCTTCATGGACAAAACAGTTTACTGAACAAGAATAACAAATTATTTTAGATCTGGTAAATTATATGAAAAATATTTTTATTTATATATTTTTAAGTTTTTATTTATAAATAATCAATATTAATTGACATAAAAATGCTCTAAATCACCAAAACCTTAATTTTATTTAATTTTAGATTTTAGACCGCATTAAATTAACAGACAAATAGATAATTGGTGTTTATCTATAGTCATAAATAATATTAGTAAAGTTATTTATTTCCACTGTTAGGAAAGAGCTTCACTGTAATAAAAATGTTTTTCGTATTCTAGTCCTGGTTAAATAAATATATGACGTCATTGTTACGTATTTTCCGCGGGCCCGACAAGGCCAGACTTTTATTGTGAAAAGATCCGGAAACAAGTGCCACCGGACGATCATGTGACACAGATGTTGACAGAGGTGAGTCTGCCGGTGGAGGAAGCCCAGGTTCTTCAGACTCCCTGACTCCAGGACCGTGGACGGACCCCGGTCCGCTTCAGTCTCCGTGTTAGAACCCGGACCGGAACCGGCTGCGGTGAACAGGTGTTCTGTCGAGATCTGCTACCTATGACGTTTTCCACGCCCATAATTTTTTGAAAGCCTTCGTGGCGGGAGCAGCGGGACAAACGGAGTAACATCCTTAAAATTCATATCATGTCGTCTTTCGTCTTTGTGCTGGTTGAAAACGTTCGTTCAGCAGGTGAATTTAATATATTAATGTTATATTATCTTTGCTTGACAATCACTGTGTCGTATTAATTATTTAACAATAGTGCAAACACGTCCACCTACCCTTAGCAAAAAGAAGTTTATTCAAGTGTACTATGAGTATACTTATTTTTTTTTTACTAAAAATGAGGTAGTATACTTGAAGGTGACTTTTTATAAACTATATTTTATTCACCTACTTAATAGTATAGTGAAGTATACTTGGCTTACACTTAAAAGTATAAACAAAAGTCTAAGACTAAGTACATTGTTACTAAGATTTACACTCATGCTTATTCTAACTTATACTTTAGTATACTTTTTACATCTTTCTGCCACAAAGTAATAATACTTAGGATATTTTGTTCCAGGTACACAAGGCAACATCATTAACTCATGCTTCAAATGTAATGTATTTATTAATATGATGCTGGAGTTTAAAACTTTACAATATGTAGTATGTGTGTTGAATTGCATTATCTTTATGTACCTTTTGTATACTTAAAATGTTCCAATTTAGTCCGAAAAAGTATAAAATCTGTATACTTTCCAGTACACTAAAAGTATATGGTCTGTAGTATACTTGCTATACTTGTACTATACTCAAGTATACTTTTAAATGTACTTAAGTGTACTAGTTTTTGCTGAGGACTAGTCGTGGGTTTACAGTAACAGCCTTAACATTCCTCTTATTTATTATTATTATTTATTTATTAGTTGAACGTCTGTCCCAGTTTCCTGCCTCCTAACTGGAAGAAAAGAAAAGAAAGAATAGACAAAAGATAGACGTGGAAACTTTTATCTGTAGTGAAAGCTACTCTTTGTCTCAGGGGTCTGAACACTTATCCACGCTCACTTTTCACACTTTTATCCATAAAACACACCGTCTATCATTTTTGTTTCCCTCATGAATTAAAAAAAATACTTCTGTCACTGTGACGCGACAAAATGTGAAAAGTTTATGGGTCTGAATAATTAACTAAGGTACAGGCCTACTTAGTGCTGGGCGATATGGAAAAAATCATATATCACGATATGGACTATTTTATATCACGATAACGATATATATCACGATATGGACTATTTTATATCACGATAACGATATATATCACGATATACCATAATAAAGTATGTTTTCAGTTATTCTCTGAAAAGTTTGACAAAAATGTCATTGCTTACTTTTCAACTTTATTTTGAAAGGACATTTAGCTGAACTGTCACAAACATACATTTTAGTGCAGCAAAAACAGGTAGGTACAGAGGTACAGTAGCTTTCACATTTTTTTAAAGTGCACAACAGTTTCTGAGAGGAAAAACACATTTTTGCACTGAAGTTCAGCTATAAAAAATAAACACAAATTATTTTTCAACTTTCTGAAATCTGTAACCTTGTAGTGCAAAGTTTGCAAACCAATATAAAGTGTCTAAAGTAAACATCAGGGTTGAAGAGAACTCTGTTTAAGGCATTAACCATGAATAAAAGTGCAAACATAAAAGGCTACTTTGTAGAAGTAGATATGATTCTATCAAATTTATCGTTGCAGGTTATTTAATTACATATTTGCTGTAATAATTGATAAAATTAGGTTAGAAACGATAGAAGAGAAATGGCACGATACACACTTTTATATCGTCCCCACGATATGTATCGTCATGTTACCCAGCACTAGACCTACTGACATCTATCTATTTTCTTTTTTTTTTTTAAACTTATTTCTTATTTCTCTTGTTTTGCCCCTGATCACAGTTCGTCCCGATCGTTCAGTTTCTCTTGTCTTCAGCTGCGTCGTGTCTCTTTCTTTGTTTGATTTTTGTCAACGTGTTGCACATAAAAGTGGCTTCACTTGAAACTGAATAGATGACACAGAAAAAAATAACGACTTTGCTCTTCATTTTTAGCAGTGGAAGAAAAGTGGGAGAAAGAATTCAACTTCCTTTCCAAAGGACTACACCCGTCTGGGTTTTAAGTCTCAGCGACTAAACCTCCGAAGGTTTAGTTCTAAATTTTCGATAAAAAAATCAGCAATGTGTGAATGTTTATTAGATTCTGGTCACGTGACTGACGCTGAAGGATGGACAGCAGCAGAATAGTTCAGCAGCAGCACATTTTTATGGTCTCATTACATGTCATCAAATAATAACAACTCTGTCAATGTTTATGAGACCAGTGGTTCTGGACTGGTCCGGGTTCTGGACCCACCATCACCCTCAATGACGAGCCGCGACCCAAATCAAGGAAGATTTCCAACTTCTCTAATTTATTGAATTAAAAGATCGTGCAGTTTGAATCAGAGATAGTAGAATAGAATATCACAGAATGTCAACACAAAAAAATAAGTTTATTGGTGAATCAAAATGACTTCAAGTGGGAAATATTCCCTTTGATGCTCAATTAGCTGCATTTTAATTAAACACTTCACTTCAGTAACTTCAGCCTTTTTTAACAGACTCAACATAAACAAACATGAAATAAAACAGTGCAACCACTGAGCAGTAGTTTCAAAAAGAATTAAATATGTATAAGTATTCACTTCCTGAATATATAACAATTTCCTATTAAAACTATCTAGTCACTTATTTAAGCATTAATCACAAAGCTGACATAACAATCAGAACATTTCAGTAACAGACATTTTAAGACTCAACAGTGCTTTTATGCACAAACATGAAATAAAACAGTTCAACCACTGAGCAGTAGTTTCAAAAAGAATTAAAATATATAGTTTTATCTGAATAACCATCACTGACCTTTGTCTTCAAGATAATTAAATCCATATCTCATATATTCTTGGTTGTATCTGTGTTTCACCTGCTCAACATATGGAAACAAACTCTGCAGGTCTTCTTCTATGGTGGAAGTCCATATCAACAGGGACGAGTGTTGCTATGGACAACCGGGTCTGTATGAAGGGCTAATCTATTCATCTGTGACAGTTTGGTTAGGTCATTTCAATTGTATCTAATTCCATCTATACTTTCCTATATTTATTAATTAATTCAATTAAAAATTAGTTACATTTCCATTTTCTATGAAGATTTGTTTGCAGTTCTGTTCTTTGTCATATCTTTTAATTAACCTGTGCGCCACCTGTGCTCCTCCTGTGGGCCACCTGTGGGCCACCTGTGGGCCACCTGTGGGCCACCTGGGCGCCACCTGTGGGCCACCTGTGTGCCACCTGTGTGCCACCTGGGCGCCACCTGTGTGCCACCTGTGGGCCACCTGTGTGCCACCTGTGCTCCACCTGTGGGCCACCTGTGGGCCACCTGTGTGCCACCTGGGCCCCACCTGGGCGCCACCTGTGGGCCACCTGTGGGCCACCTGTGGGCCACCTGGGCGCCACCTGTGGGCCACCTGTGTGCCACCTGTGGGCCACCTGGGCGCCACCTGTGCTCCACCTGGGCCCCACCTGGGCGCCACCTGTGGGCCACCTGTGGGCCACCTGTGGGCCACCTGGGCGCCACCTGTGGGCCACCTGTGTGCCACCTGTGGGCCACCTGGGCGCCACCTGTGGGCCACCTGTGTGCCACCTGTGTGCCACCTGTGCTCCACCTGTGCCCCACCTGTGCGCCACCTGTGCGCCACCTGTGCGCCACCTGTGCCCCACCTGTGCTCCATCATTTACAGACACGGCTGCCCAAACCGGGAGGGAGTTCGTTAGTGAGGTAAGTGTTTTGTTGTTGTTGACTAAAGAAAGGAAATATGTTTGCTATGTAAGGAAATGTAAGGCAAAGCATTTTATTTGTTATTTATTTTTATTTTTATTTTTTTTTTATTTGTTGCTAAACTACGAGGTGTAAAAGACCATGTTAGTGACATGAATGATCCAGAATTTACAACTTGAATCAATAACACCTTATTTATGCCCACAGGGGAAATTCAAATCCTTTAGCAGCTTTCCAAATGATATGAAATAAAAAATATATAAAGATGTGAGAAGGTAAGAAGTTTGTGGGGTTATGCTTTTCCTTTTTTTTTTTTTTTTTAATCTGTTTTCCAGCTTAACAAAAGCCTGCGAGCTTTTGGGCGTTGAGCGTAGCATCACTGCAGCTCACCGCCCACAGACCAACGGCCTTGATGAAAACACCAACCACAACATCAAACGGCAAGTTTAGATATCAAGCTTTTTTAATATAAGTCTCAGAGCTCCGAGATGAAGTGACCACTGGAGTAATTTTACTGTTGTAACCTGTAAACAGGTTACAACAGTAAAATTACTGTTTTAACCTGTTTACAGGTTACAACAGTAAAATTACTGTTGTAACCTGTTTACAGGTTACAACAGTAAAATTACTGTTTTAACCTGTAAACAGGTTACGACAGTAAAATTACTGTTTTAACCTGTAAACAGGTTACGACAGTAAAATTACTGTTTTAACCTGTAAACAGGTTAAAACAGTAATTTTACTGTCGTAACCTGTAAACAGGTTACAACAGTAAAATTACTGTTTTAACCTGTTTATTTGTCCAGAAAGTATTTAACAAGCACAAAAAACTCAGATATTGTACTTTCATGTTCATTGTGTAAGCAAGTAAGCCAAACCGGGTAAGTAAGATCTGTTTTTGGTTTATCATTTATTCTTTCAGTGCAAACGTTGGGGGGCTTCAAAAGATCAGGGCCAAGTGGAGGCAGTGGTTGGACCTTTTAAGCTCTTCGACACCTCTGATGATGTAAGTAATAAAGCAAACTTTTCTAATTAAAGCTCTGAAATAGATATAATTGTATAAATTATTCTTGTCTATGTTTTGCATTGCAGGTCATTGATGCGTACTTGCACATGACCATACAAAAACTGAAGGCAAGTTTGATTATTTGTTGCTTTAAAGGTTTAATGAATATTATTCATTTATTTAAATTTATACCCTTTATATATTTAAAGTCACAGCCTTGTGTATTTTCTGACTCCTGAAGTCTGCAGTTTTTGCATTTCTGGGTGAAAGCCTCATGATTATCATTTCAGATTAAATCTCCACAGCAGCCAAACAAGTTTTGTATTTGACAGAAACCAGTTCACCTGCTCACATCTGCTGTGTCCACCACTTTATTTTCCAGAAGATTCCAGCCACTCAGGAAGGTAAATAAGTCATTGCATTTAGTTATATTCATGTATTTAATGTTGAAAAAAAAAATTAAGGATCATTTTTTTATTAAATTGATTCTCCAGATGAAGATTCCAGTGGAGGACATGTGGATGTGTCCAGTCAATGTCGGGGCTCACTGGATTTGTTGTGTTGACCTCTGACAAAATGAAGAGGCTAATTTTCCATGTGGATAAAAAACATTTGCTGAATATTCATGATTTAATATTAATGTTTTGATGAGATGATAAAATTACTATGATGCACTAAACATTTAACATTCTTAGATTGTTAAAAGGTCAGAGAAAACTCTCGTGGTCCTTGACCCGATGGGAAGTGAAGGGTCCTACGAGAGGAGAATTAAAAGGAACTGGAGGTAATGTTGTTTAGGGTGAATAAACACATTGGTGATCTTTACAAGCAAAGCCTTGATTATACAGTCACATTTAATGTCTTTACATAGAGTCATTAGGTTTGTTTCCCTTTTGACAATAAGAAACTACGTGAAGAACACAGGCTGTTGGCCGCATGGGGAGAAGTGGAAAGTCCAAACGCTACAGCACAACAAACAGGAGGACAGCCATAGTTGTGGCGTTTTGGTTTTGATGGTGAAAATATTTAATTACTGTTGTCATAATCTTGAAATTTTATAAGTTACTCCTCCAGAGAGCTACAATACCACATGTGACACACAATTATTTTATGCCAGTCATACACAGTTTGTGATCTGTGAAACTTTTTTTCTATTTGTGAAAATGCAATAAAGGGTTAGGGTTAGGAACGTGAATGTTTAATAATGAATGAATGTAATGAATAATGATATTATTTGTTACTTTGATTACCCTAAAGATTGTGCTCTTGAACACCTAATGAATTTTATCATTATTTGCGCTAAATTCTTTATTCACAAACAAACATTTGCTGGTGCTACTCCTAAATTTGCCCCTTTTCTACTAGAATTAAATTCTCTCATTAAATCTCTTTATTTGATAAACAACAAAAAAAGCAATATATTTTTAAGCAACTATGAAAAATTTTTCCCTGTATCCTCTGACTAACCATTTATTTATAAGTCTTGACCTTTCCTTATTGATATTGTTTATTTATTTATTTTATTCTCTATTTATTTACTTACTCATCTTTATTATTATTATTATGACTGTTACCTTGTTTATCTATATTATGACTTCTTATTCATATTATATCATTTTATAATTTACTCCATTATTGTATGTGCTGTGCCATACCATTATATACCTTGTTGTTTGTTGTATAGCAATTTTGCTAATAAAGTTATTAAAAAAAATGACCGTCTCGGTTCAGGAAGCAGCTCCCTCTAGCGGTCGCTGTATGGAGCTAAATCAGGGTAATTCAAAACAAAAACTTTAAGATGAAAACAAAATCTGAAACTTAGAGTTGAAGTTTTGATATTTCACTTTGTAAAATAAAACAATATATTCAAATATTTTTTTTCAGTTCAATTATTATTTTGAGTCAAATCTCAAATTCCATTAATAAACTATTTACTGAAGCTCCCCCTGTTAAAGATAATAAATTATTATAATTAAATAGTGGCATTGTTGTCCAATTGTCTCAAACTGAAACACACTATGACTGCGTGATTTTATTATCTTATGAAACCAAACAGGATTAAAGGATTACAGGATTAAGAGTAGCATTCATACATGACTGTAAATGTATTTTAGAAAAATTTAAAGATGTCTTTTATGTATTTTTGTCTTGCTGAGTTAGTGTAGTTCATGTAAGCGCAGCTTCCTTTTTGAAAATGCAGTTTACATTTCAGATATAAAAATAATCCCACCCTTCCCTGAAAAGATTGCTGCTCTTTAATTTTTGAAGAAAGCAGCAGAGTTAGCAGGTTTCAGCCAACACACACATTAAAAAAGAACACACACATTAAAAGAACACACACATTAAAAGAACACACACATTAAAAGAACACACACATTAAAAGAACACACACACAGTCATGATGTGAAGTGAAACAGTCAGGCTCCAAAATGGAGTGAAGACTTTATGAGCTTCTTTAGAGCTAAAACCATCAGAATCAGAGAAGAAACCAACCAAGACCAACCAGCAACAGCTGTGGACCTGACTGGACTGGTTCTGGTCCTTACCTGACTCTGGACTGGTTCTGGTCCTGACCAGGTGTCTACTGGACCCCGTCCCAACTCCACTACTCTGAAATGTTTTCTCTTTTATTGGTTCGTCAGTATCAGATCACATTAATCTATCCCTGAAATCAGGATTTGAACCACAGGTTTTTAAAGTCTCAGTAATTAAACCTTTACTCTAAAATCATCTCTTGATCCAGACATTTTAGTGAATTATAGTCCAATAAAACCTTCCATTTATCTCTAAAGTTCTGGAATAAATAGTTGAAGCCAGTTAGAACACCTGTATAGAAATGATCTATTTGAAGTTTTCCAGTCAGGGTTCAGAACTCATCACAGAACCAGAACCAGAGCTGGTTAGAGTCTCCAACGACATCCTCATGGCCTCAGATGATGGATCAGTACCTGGACTGGTTCTGCTGGACTAGCTACAGTTAGTCTAAACTATAGTGTGTAGGGGCTAATAGTTATAGCTACAGTTAGTCTAAACTATAGTGTGTAGATGCTAATAGTTATAGCTACAGTTAGTCTAAACTATAGTGTGTAGGGGGTAATAGTTATAGCTACAGTTAGTCTAAACTATAGTGTGTAGGGGCTAATAGTTTATAGCTACAGTTAGTCTAAACTATAGTGTGTAGGGGCTAATAGTTATAGCTACAGTTAGTCTAAACTATAGTGTGTAGGGGCTAATAGTTATAGCTACAGTTAGTCTAAACTATAGTGTGTAGGGGCTAATAGTTATAGCTACAGTTAGTCTAAACTATAGTGTGTAGGGGCTAATAGTTATAGCTACAGTTAGTCTAAACTATAGTGTGTAGGGGCTAATAGTTATAGCTACAGTTAGTCTAAACTATAGTGTGTAGATGCTAATAGTTATAGCTACAGTTAGTCTAAACTATAGTGTGTAGGTAGATGCTAATAGTTATAGCTACAGTTAGTCTAAACTATAGTGTGTAGATGCTAATAGTTATAGCTACAGTTAGTCTAAACTATAGTGTGTAGATGCTAATAGTTATAGCTACAGTTAGTCTAAACTATAGTGTGTAGGGGCTAAATAGTTATAGCTACAGTTAGTCTAAACTATAGTGTGTAGGGGCTAATAGTTATAGCTACAGTTAGTCTAAACTATAGTGTGTAGGGGAGGGCTAATAGTTATAGCTACAGTTAGTCTAAACTATAGTGTGTAGGGGCTAATAGTTTAGCTACAGTTAGTCTAAACTATAGTGTGTAGGGGCTAATAGTTATAGCTACAGTTAGTCTAAACTATAGTGTGTAAGGGGCTAATAGTTATAGCTACAGTTAGTCTAAACTATAGTGTGTAAGGGGCTAATAGTTATAGCTACAGTTAGTCTAATCTACAGTGTGTAAGGGGCTAATAGTTATAATTTAGTTTAGTTAGTCTAAACTATAGTGTGTAGGGGCTAATAGTTATAACTACAGTTAGTCTAAACTATAGTGTGTAGATGCTAATAGTTATAGCTACGGTTAGTCTAAACTATAGTGTGTAGGGGCTAATAGTTATAGCTACAGTAGTAATCGTACTAGTAAAGGGCTAATAGTTATAATTTAGTTTAGTTAGTCTAAACTATAGTGTGTAGGGGCTAATAGTTATAACTACAGTTAGTCTAAACTATAGTGTGTAGGGGCTAATAGTTTAGCTACAGTTAGTCTAAACTATAGTGTGTAGGGGCTAATAGTTTAGCTACAGTTAGTCTAAACTATAGTGTGTAGGGGCTAATAGTTATAGCTACAGTTAGTCTAAACTATAGTGTGTAGGGGTAATAGTTATAGCTACAGTTAGTCTAACTAGTTGTAGGGCTAATACTAAGTAGTCTATATAGTGTAGCTAATAGTAGCTAGCTAGCTATAGTGTGTAGCTAGTTATAGCTACAGTAGTCTAAACTATAGTCTACAGTTAGTCTAAACTATAGTGTGTAGGGGCTAATAGTTATAACTAGTAGTTAGTAGTAGCTCAGACTTGAGTAGCTCTTAATCACAGCTTCGTCATAGTTATGCTGCTATAGGCCTACGCTGCAGGGGGACACCAACATGATCTGCTGAGTGGTGTCTCCACTGCTCTTCTCCTTTTTTCTTCCCTTTCTTCCTCCCTTCCTCCTCCTCCAGCTCATTTATAATTATTTGGGAGCACCCTGTTACTGAAACTGTGCTCCATTTTCTTTTCTTTCCTGTGTTTGTTGTGCTGTTTTCTGCCCCCTTTTCTCTTTGTGTATTTGCAGGCCAGAGTTTCCTGGGTTTCATGCTGACTTGCAGTTCCATCCTCTGTCCATCCCGGGGTTCTCCTCCACTTGTGTTTGGGTGCCGACTGGCGTGGTGATCGGTGACCTGGTCCTCTGGCCATCTCATCCCAGTGCTGCTGCCTCCATCTGTTTATGTTTATATGGTCATTGTATTTAGTCATTTGTGTCTCTCCTCTCACTGTCCTACATCCTCTTTCTGTCCTCCATCCTCTCTCTGTCCTCCGTCCTCTCTCTGTCCTCCATCCTCTCTCTGTCCTCCTCCTCTCTGTCCTCCCTCTCTCTCTCTCTCCTCTCTCTGTCCTCCCTCTCTCTGTCCTCCGTCCTCTCTCTCTCCCGTCCTCTCCTCCTCTCTCTCCGTCCTCTCCTCTCTCTCTCCGTCCTCCATCCTCTCTCTCTGTCCTACTCCTCTCTCTGTCCTCCGTCTCCTCTCTGTCCTCCGTCCTCTCTCTGTCCTCCCTCCTCTCCTCTCCTCTCTCTGTCCTACATCCTCTCTCTGTCCTCCATCCTCTCTCTGTCCTACATCCTCTCTCTGTCCTCCATCCTCTCTCTGTCCTCCATCCTCTCTGTCCTCCATCCTCTCTCTGTCCTCCATCCTCTCTCTGTCCTACATCCTCTCTCTGTCCTCCGTCCTCTCTCTGTCCTCCCTCCTCTCTCTGTCCTCCGTCCTCTCTCTGTCCTCCCTCCTCTCTCTGTCCTACATCCTCTCTCTGTCCTCCATCCTCTCTCTGTCCTCCATCCTCTCTCTGTCCTCCATCCTCTCTCTGTCCTACATCCTCTCTCTCTGTCCTCCGTCCTCTCTCTGTCCTCCCTCCTCTCTCCTGTCCTCCCTCCTCTCTCTGTCCTCCGTCCTCTCTCTGTCCTCCATCCTCTCTCTGTCCTACATCCTCTCTCTGTCCTACATCCTCTCTCTGTCCTCCATCCTCACTCTGTCCTCTGTCCTCTCTCTGTCCTCTGTCCTCTCTCTGTCCTCCGTCCTCTCTCTGTCCTACATCCTCTCTCTGTCCTCCATCCTCTCTCTGTCCTCCATCCTCTCTCTGTCCTACATCCTCTCTCTGTCCTCCGTCCTCTCTCTGTCCTCCGTCCTCTCTCTGTCCTACATCCTCTCTCTGTCCTCCGTCCTCACTCTGTCCTCCGTCCTCTCTCTGTCCTCCGTCCTCTCTCTGTCCTCCCTCCTCTCTCTGTCCTACATCCTCTCTCTGTCCTCCATCCTCTCTCTGTCCTCCGTCCTCTCCTCTCTCTGTCCTCCCTCCTCTCTCTGTCCTCGTCCTCTCTCTGTCCTCCCTCCTCTCTCTGTCCTACATCCTCTCTCTGTCCTCTGTCCTCTCTCTCTCCTCTCCTGTCCTCCTCTCTCTGTCCTCCATCCTCTCTGTCCTCCATCCTCTCTCCTGTCCTCTGTCCTCTCTCTGTCCTCTGTCCTCCTCCTCTCTCCTCCTCCTCCTCTCTCTGTGTCCTACATCCTCTCTCTGTCCTCCATCCTCTCTCTCTCTCCTCCTCTCTCTGTCCTCTGTCTCTCTCTGTCCTCGTCCTTCACTCTGTCCTCCGTCCTCTCTCTGTCCTCGTCCTCTCTCTGCCTATCCTCTCTCTGTCCTCCGTCCTCACTCTGTCCTCCGTCCTCTCTCTGTCCTCCGTCCTCTCTCTGTCCTACATCCTCTCTCTGTCCTCCGTCCTCTCTCTGTCCTACATCCTCTCTCTGTCCTCCATCCTCACTCTGTCCTCCGTCCTCTCTCTGTCCTCCGTCCTCTCTCTGTCCTACATCCTCTCTCTGTCCTCCGTCCTCTCTGTGTTCTCTGTCCTCTCTGTGTTCTCTGTCCTCTCTCTGTCCTCTGTCCTCTCTCTGTCCTCCATCCTCTCTCTGTCCTCCATCCTCTCTCTGTCCTCCGTCCTCTCTGTGTTCTCTGTCCTCTCTCTGTCCTCCATCCTCTCTCTGTCCTCCGTCCTCTCTGTGTTCTCTGTCCTCTCTCTGTCCTCCATCTTCTCTCTGTCCTCCGTCCTCTCTCTGTCCTCCGTCCTCTCTCTGTCCTCCATCCTCTCTCTGTCCTCCATCCTCTCTCTGTCCTCCATCTTCTCTCTGTCCTCCATCTTCTCTCTGTCCTACACAAGGTTATTATAGTTTTGAAATTTTCTTTAGTTTTTATTTTTATTTAGTTTTCCAGTTTGCTTTTTTATTTAAGTTTAGTTTTAGTTAGTTCAACAAGTAATTTAGTAGTTTTAGTTTAGTTTTTATTTTGAGGAATTGACTAGTTTCAGTTTAGTTTTTATTTAGTTTTAGTCTTAGTTTTTAGTTTTTCTTCTTCTTTTGCAGTATGCAGCAGATTATACACCTTTTTCGACTTGAAAATTGTGGACATGCGCCCCCTAGTGGCCCCGCCATAACTGGAGTGTGCGGTGCTCCACCAACTAACCCAACCCAAACAGCAGCGTGGAGGATCTGTTACTGATAACGCAGACATGTCTTGGATTGATGATGTTTAGGCAGTGGCCTCCAGTTACAGATGAAGGTAGTTTATCGCTGTTTTTAATGATTGGTTATGGAAATATCATGATCTATTCCCATAATCAAACACTAAAAACTGTGGAACGCTGCAACGCTGGCTATAACTAACGTCAACAAACCATAAAGATTATGCTGCTGTAACGTTAACGCTAGCGGTAAATTAGGCTATGTGTTAATGTTTATATTTAATTTATTTTATCATTCTCCTAAGTCATTATTCATTAATTCATTGATTTATAGGCTTGTGCTACGCGAGGGCTACAGTAGCCTCATACTGCTGTTCTTTCGCCAGAATCGTCCCGGGACTCTCAGCGAGAACTATGAGTAGTACGAGATTGAATGTTAACGAAAACTCACCCGGCTGCTGTATTCATTTGGAACAAAGTCCTTTCTGTTGATATTTTTCACCCACATCTTCCTAACTTCTTGTTCTGCAAACAAGGCAGTCTTCGTGCAGTAAAGGCTTGTGTATTTCATACTTTCTTCTTCCATTGTTGAATTTTCACGCCATTGTTGGCACAGTTTATGACGGAACATGTATTCCCACTCGACCGACTCGACATTATAAAAATATATATTTGTAGAAAGAGAAAAACACTGGTTAATCTGCGAGCCGGTGAAAGTGTCGCTCTGTAGCACAACCCCCGCAATGGCGGACGGGGTACTTCCGGGGGGGCTGGCCCGAAAGGTCTATATCCGCTATGTGCCCCCTCTGGAGGAGGGTATCATAGCGGCTGCTGCAGGACAGGCAGTAATCTCTATGGCAGTAATCGAGGGAGAAAAAACGAAACGACAACGAAAACGAAGCTGAATTTATCTACAATTCAGTTTAGTTTTAGTTAGTTTTACATCCTTCATTGTAGTTTTTTATTTAGTTTTCGTTTTTTTTTTTTAATTGTAGTTTTTATTTTTATTTCAGTTAACTGAAATATTTTTTTCATTGCTAGTTTTAGTTTTAGTCTTAGTTTTCGTTAACTATAATAACCCTGGTCCTACATCCTCTCTCTGTCCTCCATCCTCTCTCTGTCCTCCATCCTCTCTCTGTCCTCCGTCCTCCCTGTGTTCTCCGTCCTCTCTGTGTTCTCTGTCCTCTCTCTGTCCTGTCTCCCCTCTTTTCTTTCTTTATCCAGCTGGTCTTCATCAGGAAGGTCCCTCCATTAGGCTTGGGCGGTATTACGGTAATACCGTTTACTTCCGGTATTTAAAAATAGCGGCGGTATCAGTTTCAATACCGTCATAAAAAAATGCAATGAATGATTTCTGTGGTTTAAAGTTTAGTTTCTCTCCTGTATCGCTGTGTGTTCTGCTTTATTTTACCGTTTATTCGCGTTCGCTCGCAGCTGATCTCGGTTTGACTCGTCCTGTTAAGGTACTGACGATGAAAACAACACTTCCTGAGTTTGCTACTTCAAAATAAAAGCTTCTAATGAAACTAATAATGTTGGACTTTTATGTTGAAGAGTTTACAGGAAGTGAAACGTCCAGCATCAGACACTTTACTATAAAGCGCAGCGCACTATAAAGGCAGTTTCAGGCAGAGAGAGGAGCTGGAGCAGAGAAGGAACAGTTAAATCTACAGTGAAAAGCAAGAAATACACAAATAAATAACAACTGTAGTTGAGCCAAGTTTATATTGAAGCACTGAACTGCTGTTTCGAGGTAAACTCGCCTTTTTTTCAGGTGTGAAGCCCCTGTGGACAAAAGGTGACATTACATCCAGATTAACAGGACTGCTCACAGCTACAGTTACAGGAATGGATGAAGACCAGACCAGAGCAGGCTGGTCTGAAACAGCCTCATCATATCTATGCTGCTGTAGGTCTACGCTGCAGGGAGACACCAACATGATCCACTGACTGGTGTCCTCACCCCTCTACGTCCCTTGGGGACGTCATCAGGAGACATCAGCTTCCACAGTTATGCAGATGATACACAGCTGGACATCGGCGTGTCTCCTGATGACTCAGGACTAATTGATGCATTTTTTAACTGTATTTCAGATATCAAGACATGGATGGCAGAGAATTTCCTACAGCTCAACCAGGACAAAACTGAGGTCTTAAATATTGGTCCTGAAGGCAAGAGAGAGAAACTTTTACTAAAATTACAGGATTTGTAAAGCTGCACAATGTGTCAAGAACCTGAGCTTAATTTTATTCCTCACATCAAAAATGTAACAAAGATAGGTTTTTATCATGTTCAGAATATATCCAGAGTAGGGATGGGCATAATTAATCGATTAATCGATGATTGATCCTTAAGAATTTGGTCGAAGAAATTAATTTTCGGCGATGAACCGAAGGTTTGTTTTATTTTTTTTTTAAACAATCTGAATGTAGGTTATCAGTGCACGTCCTCAAACAATGCGATGCATTTCTCTGTGCCACCAGGGGGCAACATTTCACCATCACCCTACCCTGGCTGGACTCAGTTGTTACATGCGAGCTTCTGTAGGTCATCGCCTAATCATGAAGCGGTCGCGGTGAAGTGTGGCGTGGGACCATTTTAGTTTAGAAAATGACCAAGTGTACTGCAATCACTGCAATGCTAATTACAAATACAATTAATCGACAACGACAATGATGTATCACTTGAACAACGTGCATCCAAGCCTTGTAAAGGACGGTGGAGGCGGTTCATCATCAGCCTAGCCTAGCCTAGCCTAGCCTAGCCTCAACTCACTCGTTGTTAGCACGGACCAGAAGGAGCTGCAGCGCACATCGAGCACACAACAAGCGCATCTTTTTAAGAAACAAAAAGCCTGTAATACTGGCGCCTTGATATAAATTGTCTTTGTTAAGTAGTCTCCCAGGCCAAAGGGGAAAACAAACGTCACGCCGATATCGAGAATAATTGTGATAGTTTTCAATATAAAAATGTTAATGATTAATCGATTATTAATCATTAATTCTCCCAACGATCGACGAATACATCTCGACCAAATGCCCATCCCTAATCCAGAGTCGGCCCGTTTCTCTCTCAGGCTAACCCGGAGGTGCTGGTGTCGTTTAGACGACTGTAACGTCCTGCTCTCTGGTCGTCTACTCCAGAACTCAGCAGCTCGTGTGCTGATGAAGACCAGGGGGCGGGAACACAAGACCAGGGGGCGGGAACACAAGACCAGGGGGCGGGAACACAAGACCAGGGGGCGGGAACACATTACACCAGTTCTGACATCACTGCATTGGCTCCCCGTGTGTTTCAGGATCGATTTTAAGGTGCTTTTATTGGTTTTTAAATGTCTTAATGGTCTTGGGCCATCTTATTTATCTGACCTGCTTTTACCATATCAACCCTCATGGACCCTGAGCTCCTCTGGTTCTGAGACCCTGAGCTCCTCTGGTTCTGAGACCCTGAGGTCCTTTGGTTCTGGGACCCTGAGGTCCTCTGGTTCTGGGACCCTGAGGTCCTCTGGTTCTGAGACCCTGAGCTCCTCTGGTTCCGAGACCCTGAGGTCCTCTGGTTCTGAGACCCTGAGCTCCCCTGGTTCTGAGACCCTGAGGTCCTCTGGTTCTGGGACCCTGAGGTCCCTGGTTCTGAGACCCTGAGGTCCTCTGGTTCTGGGACCCTGAGGTCCTCTGGTTCTGAGACCCTGAGCTCCCCTGGTTCTGAGACCCTGAGGTCCTCTGGTTCTGGGACCCTGAGGTCCTCTGGTTCTGAGACCCTGAGCTCCTCTGGTTCTGAGACCCTGAGGTCCTCTGGTTCCGAGACCCTGAGGTCCTCTGGTTCTGAGACCCTGAGCTCCCCTGGTTTCTGAGACCCTGAGGTCCCTCTGGTTCTGGGGACCCTGAGGTCCTCTGGTTCTGAGAACCCTGAGCTCCTCTGGTTCCGAGACCCTGAGGTCCTCTGGTTCTGAGACCCTGAGGTCCTCTGGTTCTGAGACCCTGAGCTCCTCTGGTTCTCGGACCCTGAGGTCCTCTGGTTCTGAGGACCCTGAGGTCCTCTGGTTCTGAGACCCTGAGCTCCCCTGGTTCTGAGACCCTGAGCTCCTCTGGTTCCGAGACCCTGAGGTCCTCTGGTTCTGAGACCCTGAGGTCCTCTGGTTCTGAGACCCTGAGCTCCCCTGGTTCTGAGACCCTGAGGTCCTCTGGTTCTGAGACCCTGAGCTCCTCTGGTTCTGAGACCCTGAGCTCCTCTGGTTCTGAGACCCTGAGGTCCTCTGGTTCTGGGACCCTGAGGTCCTCTGGTTCTGAGACCCTGAGGTCCTCTGGTTCTGAGACCCTGAGGTCCTCTGGTTCTGAGACCCTGAGGTCCTCTGGTTCTGAGACCCTGAGCTCCTCTGGTTCTGAGACCCTGAGGTCCTCTGGTTCTGGGACCCTGAGCTCCTCTGGTTCTGAGACCCTGAGGTCCTCTGGTTCTGGGACCCTGAGCTCCTCTGGTTCTGAGACCCTGAGGTCCTCTGATCTGATCTGATCTGTGGACCAGAATGGAGGTTCTGGTTCTGGTCCTGGTCCTGATCTGTGGACCAGCCTGGAGGAGAACATCAGGAGGCTCCAGACTCACCTTTTTAACCTGCTTTTACATGATTCCTTTACTCTTAGATCTTTTATTCTACTGTTCTTAATCTAATTGATTTTAATGATTTAAGTCTTAAATTTATTTTAAGTCTTTGCATTTCATTGTCATTGAATTTTTACATTTTCACATTTTATACATTACATTTTATTATTATTTTACCTACTGTTTTTTTTTTTCTTTTTATTTTTAGTTTTTGTCTTTTAATCTTTTAGTTTTCAGCTCCAGTGTTTCCTCATGGGGGGGGGGGCTGCATAATGTGTAGGTCAGTGGTTCTCAACTGGTGGGTCGCGACCCAAAAGTGGGTCTCAGACCCGTTTTCAGTGGGCCGTGGGTCTTTGCCTGGTGAGGAAAATGCTAAAAAAAAAACAAACAAAGCGTGTCATTCATCCTCCTCAACAGTAGGTGGCGATAATGTCCTGTAATGCGAGTTGACACCCGCCAGTTCACACCATAGAAGAAGACCTCCAACGTTTGCTTACATCTGTTGCCATGGCGAAACGCAGATACAACGAGGAGTATATAAAGTATGGATTTTTTTATTTTGAAGACAAAGGAGGACAAAAACCTCAGTGTGTTTTCTGCATCGAGAGGCTCTGGCAGCGAAGGATATGGAACCGCTGCTTCATGGAACATTAAAAGATGTCATCCAAGTGGTAAATCACATTAAACGGGGTGCAAAGAACACCCGATGTTTTTAAAAACTGTGCGAAGACCTCGGTAGTGAGCATCTACAAGTGTTGTATCATGCCGAGGTACGCTGGCTTTCGAGGGGAAAGGTATTGTCCCTTTCCTTCCCAGAACTATTCACCTCCTGCAGACCTGTTTAGCAACAGTGTGTAGCTAGCACAAGTTGCTTATCTCGCTAATGTGTTTGACCAGTTAAATGTGTTGTGCAGGGGAGAGGGCACAACATTTTTGAACAATATGACAAAATCGAAGCTTTCAAAAAAAAAGATCTCCTTATGGGCAAGTCGTGTTTCTAAAAACCGGCTTGACGTGTTCCCCAATGCCTGTCACGAGGGACAACTGGACACGGCAGGAAAAAATGTAATGTTGAAAACAATCACGACACAACTGAATAAACTTCTGGAGCGGTTTAATCTGTACTTTCCCGAGAAACAGAGGGATGATGACTGGATACGCGACCCCTTTGGAATTGACATGGAAAGCATCACGTTGCCAAGCAACGAAGAGAGTATGCTGGTGGAGCTGTCATGTGACCGCACGCTGAAAAAGAAATTCATGGACGTAAGCCCCTCCCATTTCTGGTGCAGTATTGTGATGAGTATCCTTCCCCTTGGACACTCGAGCAGTAAAGATCCTCCTGACATTCAGCACTACCGATCTCTGCGAGAGTGGTTTCTCAGCTCCGGTTCAGCTGAAGACAAAGTATCCAAACAGACTGGACACTGAACATGACCCCAGAGTTCAATGTCCAGTCTGTTCAATGTCCACTCTGTTCAATGTCCAGTCTGTTCAATGTCCAGTCTGGACATTGAACAGACTGGACATTGAACATGACCCCAGAGTTCAATGTCCAGTCTGTTCAATGTCCAGTCTGGACATTAAACAGACTGGACATTGAACATGACCTCAGAGTTCAATGTCCAGTCTGTTTAATGTCCAGTCTGGACATTGAACAGAGTGGACATTGAACAGTCTGGACATTGAACAGACTGGACATTGAACAGACTGGACATTGAACATGACCCCAGAGTTCAATGTCCAGTCTGTTTAATGTCCAGTCTGGACATTGAACAGACTGGACATTGAACATGACCCCAGAGTTCAATGTCCACTCTGTTCAATGTCCAGTCTGGACATTAAACAGTCTGGACATTGAACATGACCTCAGAGTTCAATGTCCAGTCTGTTTAATGTCCAGTCTGGACATTGAACAGAGTGGACATTGAACAGTCTGGACATTGAACAGACTGGACATTGAACAGACTGGACATTGAACATGACCCCAGAGTTCAATGTCCAGTCTGTTCAATGTCCAGTCTGGACATTAAACAGTCTGGACATTGAACATGACCTCAGAGTTCAATGTCCAGTCTGTTTAATGTCCAGTCTGGACATTGAACAGAGTGGACATTGAACAGTCTGGACATTGAACAGAGTGGACATTGAACAGTCTGGACATTGAACAGAGTGGACATTGAACAGACTGGACATTGAACATGACCCCAGAGTTGCTTTGTCTGCTATAACTCCAGACTTTGAGACTCTTGTCAGGAGTTAAAAACATGCCCAGTTCTCCCATAATTCCTCCTAACTCTGGTCTATGAAGTTAGTGTTACACCTAAGGTGGAAATAAGTGCTGCTTAATTTTCTTCAAAGCACAATGTTTTTCAGTATTTACCTATTGATAAGCTAATCAGAAGAAAATTCATTTTGTGTACTTGAATCATTTTGAATTGCACTTTTTGTTTAATTTATTTTAAGTTTGTGCATAAAAACTGCTGAGGACACATTTTTTTTCTTCATAGTGCAATGTTGACTGCATAGGTTCAGTGAGTGATATATATATATATATATATATATATATATATATGTATATACACACACACACACGTTTGTGTGTTAAGAATGATTGTTGCTAAAATGTTCTGATTGTTATGTTTAATACTTGAATAAGTGAATAAATAATTTTAATGGGAAATTGTTAGTGGTTCAGTGATGGTTATTCAGCTAAAACTATATATTTTGAGTTCTTTTTGAAACTACTGCTCAGTGGTTGCATTTGGTTTTTGCTGTTTTGGTTCCCCAGTATTTGTGGTATTCTGTGGTATTCTATTCTATCTCTGACTCAAACTGCACAATCTTTTCATTCAATAGATATGAGAAGTTGGAAATGTTCCTTGATTTGGGTCGCGGCTGGTCATTGAGGGTGATGGTGGGTCCTGAAGCCGGACCAGTTCAGAACCACTGGTCTAGAAGATGTGAGACAGACCTGAACTCTGACAATGTTCTGATCCAGACTGGAAACAGTTCTGTTTAGATGTGACGATGACAACTGGAAGGATTTTATCTGCACTCTTCATTTTTTTTTTTTTAATTAATTTTTAATTTAATTTATTAATGATTATTTTTAACTTTTTGCATCATATTATTTTATCTTCTTTTTATTTCCTCCTGTTTCTGTAATGCTTCAAATGTTTTATGTAAAGCACCTTGAATTCGATATGAAATTACAACTAAAATTTAGTATTCGGCCTCAAAAACCAGATAAATTTTAAGGGTAATCGTGGAACATTGGAGAAGAGGAAGGATTAGATAAGTTTTACTTCTTTCTTCCCCTTTTCAGACATGTTAAACCAGATATGTGTTTTGCATATTGATAAGTATATGTATGTATATAGATTAGTGTGTATACACTGGGTATACATTTTGTTTATTTTTTTATTTTTGGGGGGGAATATGTCCATTTAATATTTAGATTTATTTACAAGAGGTTCTATATGTTTCTAAATTATGGTTATGCACATGTGTCAGGGTATATTGATTTATGCATTATATATTTTATAAATATATTATATCTATTTTCAGATACATAGATTCATGATAGTGTTAAAATTGTCTCTGCTTTAAAAGATTGTTTTGACATGTCTGGAATGAATCAATAAAATGAAATGAAATGAAATGTCTTGTACACGAAATGTGCTAATAAATAAATAAACCTGGCTTGCGTCCATTAGGTCCAAAGGTCCATTTTCTCTGGTGGGACATTTCCCATACTGGGAGAGAGTTGGGAGGATTGGGAGGAATGATTAAAGTCACCAGAGATGAGAAGGATGGAGGGATACAGAATAATAATAATAATAATAACATAATAATAATTATAATAATAACAAGCTCCACGGACGTTCAGGTTCTTCTGCTCCAGGTGCTCCTGGAGTTTGGACCTCACTGGGTTTCTTTCTGTCCTTCACGCAGCAGAAGCTGGGAATTAGCTGAAGTTTTGTCCTTTTCTCGTCCTCTTAATATTTTTGATGATGAATAATTTCATAAATTCTTAGAACACTTATGTGGATGTGAAAGTGTCAACTGGAACTGACAGTGCAGAAAAAAATGCAGATTTGAAAGAGTGCTTACAATCAGTTGTTCTTTTGTCCCAGCAGAACTGTGATAAACTGTGATAAACTGTGATAAACTCCACCATGACCTGATCTGATCTTACTGAAACTCCTCCTCTGCAGGAGGATGTAAAAGCCGAGGGCTCGTCCCAGACAGCTCACCAGAGAATCCAGTATCCCCAACACTCCCAGCAGCAGCACAAGACCAAGATGCTTCCTCTGCTTCTTCATCTTGAACAGTCCAAGATGGTTGTGAGTCGAATTTAACTTTCTAATAGTATTTTTTGTGTTTTGTTTTGGTTTTTTTTTTTTTTTACCACAAAAAATCTGAATCAAAGAATATTGCAGTTGTGTGTAATTCTAAATGTGATTTATAATTAAAGCCATGTGATACAGTGATCCCAGTTCTGAACTCATAGGGACAATTAGACGTAGAATTTAATGAATGAGTTAATGAGCGGGAACGGTCCAGGCTGCTACACTGAAACAGCTTTCAGGAGAAAGTCCCAGACTCATGTTGGACACAATCTTTATTGGAATTCTTTTCAATTGAGGTTCAACGCGACTCTCTGTAGTAATACCACTTCTGACCACATGGGGGTGACAAATTACAAGATATTTCACAAAGCAGTGAAGAGCACCTCATCCATTAAGGATGTCTTTTGTTAAACATCTGAAGTGTCTAGAACTAACTAATACTGAGACTTTGGAAAGATAATGAACCTCCAACTTACCAAGAATCAGAAACAGCTTCTTATGAGCATCTCATATACAAGATAAACAACAACTTGGATACTTTCTCAGAAATCTGGGAGCCATTCCTGACACATTCCAGGGAAACGAATATAAATTAGCGCTTAGCTAAATTTATTTTATTTCATTCAATTTTTTTCTTCTTTTTTTTCAAAGCCATCATATTAAGTTGGAGCCCAATAGTTCAGACAGATAGAAGTGACTCAGGTTGGGGGGGGGGGGGGGGGGGGGGGGGGGGGGGGTTATTGGGGGGTTTTTGTTACATTGTTATTGTATTTTTATCTTTTATCTCTGTTGCATTTTGTACATAGCTCATACTAGTTTTTTTTTTTATTCTTTTTTATATTTATTATTATTGCGATCATTATTACTATTACTATTTTTTTATCTTATTTTATTCTATTCATCTAATTATTTATGTGTACATTTCTTTTCTTTGGTTAAATTTTACCTGGTTTTTTTTGTTTGTTTGTTTTTTTTACTATGATTGCTACTATCACCATTATTGTTGCTACTATTATAACTATTATCTATTAATTTAATTTACTGTTTTTGGTTTATCTGCGTTTGTCTTTTTTTATGTCTGTTTTTATTTTTCCTTTCTCCTTACATTTCACTACATCCTTTTGTTACAATTTGAGAAATGCACAATGCTTATAACCAGTTGAGTTTATCTGTGTCTGCCTTAAAAGGAAACAATAATAAAAAGTATGATTTAAATTAAATTAAATTAATTGTTGATACCAGTCTGGTCGTTGCACTGCCTACAACAGATGATTCCTTTCCCTGATTGGTTGAATGTCCATCCAGTGGCAAAGAATACAAAAAATAAATTCTTTGTATTGAAGTAGGGAAAGAAAAGGGAAGTTTTAGACTAAACGTTTAGCAGAAGTTCCAGCTGAAGTGAACTGGATTAAAGTGACCCTGCCAGTGTTGAGACTTGACTGACGTCCTTGTTCCCTCCAGCTGGTTGTCTTGTTGCTGGTGCGTCTGTCGTCCTCCAGCCCTCTGAACTCCTCACAGACAACCAGCAGGAACCACAGCGGTAAGAAGAAAGTGGAAATGTGAATTTGAAACTGTTCTGTGTGATGAACTTCCTCATATGAAGTCCCGTCTGTGCTTCTGATGGCTCTAAGGGCCTGATTTACTAAGATCCTAAATAAAGAGTACTAAATTGCGTGTGCACTGAAAAAGTTTGCGCGTGCTGTTGTTGTGTGTTTTGCGGGTGATCAACTAAGAATGCTCGCGCAATTGATAACGGGTGCAAACCGCAGTATTTAAATGAGGTGTTGCGTGTCTTAAGGTTTGCGCCATGGAGAGTCTGGATGGAAAGCAGGATAGACGCAAGCGCAAAATGAAATTTGACGAGTTGGAGTTAGAGATATTAGTGGAAGAGGCAAATAAACACATTCATGAACTACAGCAAAGACATTTAAACATTACCAAAAGAAACGCAATATGGGAGAAAATCTGCGATAGAATAAATGCAGTTGGTAAGACAAAAAGAACGGCAGATGAGGTTAAAAGAAGGTGGCAAGATATAAGGCGAAAGAACTAAAGAAAAAGTGGCCTTTAATAAAACTTCGCGTAGACCAGACAGGTGGAGGGCCTGCGGAGGAGATGCTTCTAACCAGCATTGAGCAGCAGGTGCAGCTCACCTTCTGGAGGAGCAGATAACTGGGATACTGGGGTCTGACACGCTAGAGCCAACTGCAGAACAAGGTAGGCGCACAATAAGAAACACTTTTTTCTCCATGAAAACACGTGATTTATTTATTATCACAAATAAAAAAATGAATGTGCCTCCTGTGGCAACCTTTTGCTGAATAATACTCGATTTAACATTCAAATAAAATATTTCTCCTTTTGCATGTGCTTGTGACCGGCTCCAAATCAGCCCTTAAGTTTCAACTATCTGGTTTTCATTCATTCCAAACAAATTTACACGAGTCCGAAAGACTCTCTCTCTGCGTATTCTTTGATTTTGGCGATGTCGCCTCCTTGCCACAATAACAGCAGCCATCGGTGCGTAATGCTGGGCAGATTAGCACCTTCCTTTCGAACGTACTAAATACAGACGCAATCACAATCCCCGCAATTACTTTCAGGGTTGGTAAATCTCATTGCGTGTGGTAAATGAACCTATTTGCATTTTCCCCTCCCAGTATTTAGCGCTTTCTGGCGGGTACGCTCCATATTGATTATTCATCAGAGCAAAAGCACTAAATGAACAGCGTGTGCTATTTTTCTCATTTGAGAGGTGCAGTCCTCTTTGCACGCTGTTAGTAGATCAGCTTGCACATTGGTTTGCGGGTGGTGTCAAGTTTGGACACGTTTTTACGCACGCAAACCTTTAGTAAATCAGGCCCTAAGAGTCTTCATCTGCTCGTCTGTCCTGTTAAAGGAAACTCACCTACATGTTGCTTTGATGTTCTCCCTGGATTAAATTCAACCATGTCGTTGAACCAGAGTGTCTCTGTGTTGTTCATCTTGTATTTTTCATCCAGATCTGCCAGAAACTGCTGCTGAATTTCCAGCCAACGGTTCGGCGTCGACTCCCCGTCATCTTCCGTCTGGTCCTCGGTCCAGGCAGAAGCGTCTGACTGGTCCTCTGTCCCCCGAGACTGTCCTCCGATGGCAGACTTATAACGGCTCTCTCCCAGATGAAGCTGTCTCCATTTTCAACAAGTACACTGGATACCGTAACTATGTCTGCAGATACAAGTGCCACGCTGGCTTCTACAACAGCGACCTGGGTTCTTACTGTCACTACCCTCTTCACGACAAAGAAAAACGTTCCTCCTCATTTGAGATCCTTGTGAATGAAGGTCTCTTTGAGGTCCTGAAGTGGCGGCCTGGTGCGTCTGGTTTGGTGCCGCGTGATTCAGTCAGACCTTGTGGCAGCAAAGCTGTCTTCGTAGGTAAGAACAAGTACGGCCTCGGGATGGTGGACGAGAGTTCCCGCTCTTTTCATCTTCCCTGGAAAGGTTCTGTGTATTCTTACGACAGCTATGAGGTCCTCACCACCACTCGAGATTTTGAGAGCCAGCACATCTCTGATGTCACATACGACACGAGTAAAGTTGAAATCTGGCACGGTCCTCCACAGGTCCTGAGCAACTCCATCATAATCAATCGCAAATGCAATCCGGTCTCAAAAACAGCCGCTCTCAAGATGTCAAAGAAAGAGGAGAGACGGTGGGACATCAGTCGCTCCGTCGCTGTCGGGGCCGGGACGACTCTCGTGGCGGGACTGCCCAGTCTTCTCTCCTCAGGTCCTGAAGTCACTGATCCAGTTTGGTTCCAGTTCCTTACTGGGATGACAGTCAACGATGTGTCCATCCACAGCATCCCGATAACGCTCAGCATCCCGCCAAATCACCAGTGCAAAATCAGGATGGTGGGTCGCAAACGCAAGATTGAGATGCCCTTCACGGCGGGCGTCAGCCGTGACTACGGTCACGGGGACGTCAGGTCCACCGTCGTCTCCGGGACGTACCACAACACCCAGGTGGCCGACGTCGAGGCCAAAGCTGAACCGTGTGATCACATTCCTGATGATGAGCCCTGCGCAGACTAGAGGAGCTGATATTGATCTCATGATCAATCAACAGATCCTTCCAAACACAAAGATCTAAATCTGTTCCTGTTAACAGTCCTCTGTGGCCATCAATGACTTTTTTAGAATTCTTGAAATAATCATTGATTAATCCAAGGTTGAATGATTAGCTTCATTTTTTAAAACATATTAATGAATATAAATGATCATATTAATGAATATAAATGTAACGTACCAACTGAAAGTTTTCTTGTCGTTGCAGCTTGTTTTCTGATTAAAGCTGATTAATGTTTGCATCATTCATTCATTTATTTTAAGATAAGATAAGATAAGATAAGATAAGATAAGATATTCCTTTATTTGTCCCACAATGGGGAAATTTACAATGTTACAGCAGCAGTGAGAATAGCAATAAAAAAGAGAAAAGGACAACAATAAAATAGGATAAAACAATAATAAAAACAAACAATAACTACAATAGAGAATATATAATAAATAATAAATAATAATAACTCTGACTTTATTTACAAGGATATGTTGGTAGTGATTACTACACCTGAGAAGTTATTGCACGTCAGAGAGTATGTATATGTATATTGCACATGTCAATGAATATGTTTGTCATAGTATATCATATTGCACACAATAGTAAGTTTTTTAAATTTTTAGTTTGAGTTTCATAAACTATCTGAACATGTTTATTACAAATAAGTATAAAATAGCAGAAAATAGTTTTGTTATTTCGTATTTACTTTATTTTTAGATGCAAAACATTCTCGTATATATTTCTAAGGTTTTATGGAATAAAACACACATGAAAGCATCTGGTCCTCAGCAGGACTCAAGACGACCCCCTACTGATCCTCCAGGACTCAGCAGCCTTGAACATCAGCGGCAGGAAGTTGAGGTGATTTTCACTCTTCAAAGTGAAACATTAAATGTTCTTATTCAGGAGGCTCCAGATGAAGACAGGCTCGTTTTATTTCTCTAAAAGTACTGGATATTCGAGCTGACTTTGCAGTTTTGGAGACCCCTAGTGGTTCCAGGGGCTCCAGACATCTGCCGAGTCTGAATGTAGGTTCATCTTTTTAGATGTAATGTGACCTTTGGTCCAGCAGGGGGCGGTCCTGTTTCATTTCATTGATTCATTCCAGACATGTCGAAACAATCTTTTAAAGCAAAGACAATTTTAACACTATCATGAATCTAAGTATCTGAAAATAAATAAATAAATGAACATATAGAACCTCTTGTAAATAAATCTAAATATTAAATGAACATATTTTCCCCCCAAAAAAAGAAGAAATAAAAAAATCAACAAAATATATAAATTTATATAAAATATATATACACACCTATCTATATACATACACATATATACCAATATGCAAAAAACACATATCTGGTTTAACATGTCTGAAAAGGGTTAGAAAGAAGTAAAACTTATCAATCCTTCCCCTTCTCCAATGTTCCACGATTACCCTTAAAATTTATCTGGTTTTTGAGGCCTAATACTAAATTTTAGTTGTAATTTTATATCCAGATAGACATAGACATTTAACTACATACATGCATACTGATACACACACATTCATACTACAGTACACACTACAGTACATACTACAGTATATACAACAGTAAATACAACAGTATACACTACAGTACATACTACAGTATATACAACAGTAGATACTACAGTACACACTACAGTACATACTACAGTATATACAACAGTAAATACAACAGTATACACTACAGTACAGACTACAGTACACACTACAGTACATACTACAGTACATAATACAGCATATACAACAGTACATACTACAGTACAGATTATGGTACACACTACAGTACATACTACAGTACACACTACAGTACACACACACAGTCACACTCCAGTACATACTACGGTACACACTACAGTATATACTAGAGTACGCACTTTCACACTACATTACATACTACACTATATATTACATTACACACTACAGTACACACACACATTCACACTGGAGTACATACTACAGTGCATACTACAGTACACACTACAGTACATACTACAGTACATACTACAATACGTACTACATTACATACTATACTATATACAAAAGTACATACTACAGTATATACAACAGTAAATACAACAGTATATACTACAGTACATACTACAGTATATACTACAGTACATACTACAGTACACACTACAGTACACTCCAGGAGGCGTCATCGTTCAGGAGAAAGCTGCAGAGCAGTGAGTTTCTGTGTGGAAAAACAGGAAAACACTTTTAGACCAGTTTCATGTCAATCTTATCTCATCTCATCTGCTTGTTTTGTATTGTTAAAAACTCAATAAAAATAATATGGAAAAAAAGTTATTGATTTATAGTTAATAAAAGCAGATGATCTAAACCCCAAGATGAACATTTTTATGAATTTCCTGAAATACTTTAAATAGATATTAAATGTTAAACAGTGAATCCTTCGGTAGAGTCTTTTTAATCCTGAAACCCCAAACTCAAGATGCACCGTCCACAATAAAATAAAATAAAACAACATAAAATAATGAAATAAAATAAAATAATAAATTAAAACAAAATAAAATAATGAAAAAAATAACATAATGAAATAAAATAAAATAATAAAATAAAACAAAATAATGAAATACAATAAAATAACATAATGAAATAAAATAAAATAAAATATGAAATAAATAAAATAATGAAATAAAATAAAATAATGAAATAAAATAAAAATAAAATGAAAATAAAAAATAAAAAAATAAAATAATGAAATAAAATAATGAATAAATAAAATAATAAAATAACACAAAATAATGAAATACAAAAAATAACCATAATGAAATAAATAAATAAAATAATAAAATAAAATAATGAAATAAAATAAAATTATGAAATAAAATAAAATAATGAAATAAAATAAAATAATAAAATAAAACCCCCAAATAAAATAATGAAGTAAAAGAAAAATAATAATAAAAATAAATAAATCCCAATAATAATATAATTAAATAAAATAAACATAAAATAAAATAAATAATTAAATAAAACCCTAAAATAATGAAATCCCCTCCCCTCCTGAAATAAATAACCCTCCCCTAAAATAAAATAGAATAATGAAATAAAATAAACTCAAACAAAATAATGGAATACAATAAAATAAAATAATGAAATGAAATAAAATAAAATAGAATAAAATAATATCTGGGAGCCTTATTGAGCATGAAATGTTTTAAAAGCCTGTCGTAAGATCTTAAACATTTCTGTTAGATTGTTTCCTGTAATTACCAAGTTAATTACCAAATTAATTAACTTTACTCTGGAGGTACAGAAGTGTGAAAAGCAAGGACTTCCAGACTGAGGAACTCCTTCTACCCAACTGCCATCAGACTCCTGAACACTTGACAGGACTTACAATTTTTACTCTTTATCTTTATTATTTTTATTTTTTTATTTTATTTTATTTCTATTTATCATTTTTTTCCCCCACGGACTACCTCAAACAATAGACTGCACATTTGCACATATCTGCTCTACTTTACACAATATTATTATTTGTACATATGTATATACCGTCTCCTTTATGAAACAAGTACTTCTGTACTACTTCTTTGCACTAGTTATACTATTTTATTTTATTTTATTTTTTATATTAGTTATGAATCCATCGTGCGGCAGAAATCGCAATTATAAACTGTTTTACTCTGATTTAGTAGCTCTCACATAAATCCAGTTGTTTCCATGGATACCAAGTCAACGCGCCGGGAGGCGTTAATTTTCTAATCAAAGAGGGTTTAGTTTCAACAAGAGCGTTCCTGTGTTCCGTTTCCGGGTTCGTTTTCGATGCCGCTAAGATTTTAAAATATCATGAAATTAACTGTAGTTCCACTCAAACCTGTTTAACGTTCTCAGCAGTTGTAGACTACGTAGTTAGTGGCCTTTTAAAGTTTCATTTTTAGAAAATTAAAGCTGCTACAGTTAACTTTAGCTGACTCCGTCTTTAAACCTGCTCAGAGGCTGATGACTGGTTTAATAACTGGTTTAATAACAGGTTTGATAACTGGTTTAATAACTGGTTTGACCTGATTACAGGTCTGATTACAGGACTGATAACAGGTCTGTTTTATCATCTTGAACTGGGACAACTGGGTATTTTCCACCAGGTTATTTTTAGTTCTCTGTCCTGCAGTGAAACATATTTGATGTCGGTTTACACTGATTGTAAACTGTTTATTTATTGAATAATCCATGTCAGTAGGAAAGAGCTTCATGGACAAAACAGTCTACTGAACAAGAATAACAAATTATTTTAGATTTGGCAAATTATATGAAAAATATTTTTGAGTTATTTATTTTTAAGTTTTTATTCATAAATAATCAATATTAATTGTTAGGAAGAAAAAAAGGAATGAATTGACATAAAAATGCTCTAAATCACCAAAACCTTAATTTTATTTAATTTTAGATTTTAGACCGCATTAAATTAACAGACAAATAGATCATTGGTGTTTATTTATAGTCATAGATAATATTAGTAAAGTCATTTATTTCCACTGTTAGGAAAGAGCTTCACTGGAATAAAAATGTTTTTCGTATTTGAGTCCTGGTTAAATAAATATATGACGTCATTGTTACGTATTTTCACGGGCCCGACAAGGCCAGACTTTTATTGTGAAAAGATCCGGAAACAAGTGCCACCGGACGATCATGTGACACAGATGTTGACAGAGGTGAGTCTGCCGGTGGAGGAAGCCCAGGTTCTTCAGACTCCCTGACTCCAGGACCGTGGACGGACCCCGGTCCGCTTCAGTCTCCGTGTTAGAACCCGGACCGGAACCGGTTCCAGTCGTCAGCATGGACATCCAGAACGAGAGACGGAGGCTGCTGGACGCTGAGGGCGGAGACCAGAACCCGTCCGGACTCATGTCGGAGCAGGACGCCTACCAGAGGTACCGTCACTTTACGGACGTTTTATTTCAAATATTCCACCCGAGCTGCTTTAAACCGCTTTAAACCAGTTTACCGGTCAGGACAGACAGTCAGGTGGGTTCAGGTTGGATCCTGTCAGGATGTTTTCAGTGACACCCACGTCACAAGACCTGCTGAGTCCAAACCACCTGAGCTGAACTATTGAATAACAGAAGACGGTCTGGTTCCGGTCTGGTTCCAGTCTGGTTCCAGTCTGGTTCGAGTCTGGCTCCAGTCTGGCTCCGGTCTGGTTCCAGTCTGGCTCCAGTCTGGCTCCGGTCTGGTTCTGGTCTGGTTTCGGTCTGGTTCCAGTCTGGCTCCAGATTGGCTCCAGTCTGGTTCCAGTCTGGTTCGAGTCTGGCTCCAGTCTGGCTCCGGTCTGGTTCCGGTCTGGTACCAGTCTGGCTCCAGATTGGCTCCGGTCTGGCTCCGGTCTGGTTCTGGTCTGGCTCCGGTCTGGTTCCAGTCTGGTTCCAGTCTGGTTCCAGTCTGGTTCGAGTCTGGCTCCAGTCTGGCTCCGGTCTGGCTCCGGTCTGGTTCTGGTCTGGCTCCGGTCTGGTTCCAGTCTGGTTCCAGTCTGGTTCCAGTCTGGTTCGAGTCTGGCTCCAGTCTGGCTCCGGTCTGGTTCCGGTCTGGTACCAGTCTGGCTCCAGATGGGCTCTGGTCTGGTTCCAGTCTGGCTCCAGTCTGGCTCCGGTCTGGTTCCGGTCTGGTACCAGTCTGGCTACAGATTGGCTCCGGTCTGGCTCCGGTCTGGCTCCAGTCTGGCTCCGGTCTGGTTCCGGTCTGGTACCAGTCTGGCTCCAGATGGGCTCTGGTCTGGTTCCAGTCTGGCTCCAGTCTGGCTCCGGTCTGGTTCCGGTCTGGTACCAGTCTGGCTCCAGATTGGCTCCGGTCTGGCTCCGGTCTGGTTCTGGTCTGGCTCTGGTCTGGTTCCAGTCTGGTTCCAGTCTGGTTCCAGTCTGGTTCGAGTCTGGTTCCAGTCTGGCTCCGGTCTGGTTCCGGTCTGACCAGTGTTAGTGTTAACGCTAACACTAACCCCCTAACGAGTGTTAGTGTTAGTGCTAACGCTAACCCCCTAACGAGTGTTAGTGTTAGTGTTAACGCTAACACTAACCCCCTAACGAGTGTTAGTGTTAGTGCTAACGCTAACCCCCTAACGAGTGTTAGTGTTAGTGCTAATGCTAACCCCCTTACGAGTGTTAGTGTTAACCCTAACCGCCTAACGAGAGTTAATGTCAGTGTTAACTCTAACCCCCTAACGAGTGTTAGTGTTAACGCTAACACTAACCTCCTAACGAGTGTTAGTGTTAGTGCTAACGCTAACCCCCTAACGAGTGTTAGTGTTAGTGTTAACGCTAACACTAACCCCCTAACGAGTGTTAGTGTTAGTGCTAACGCTAACCCCCTAACGAGTGTTAGTGTTAGTGCTAATGCTAACCCCCTTACGAGTGTTAGTGTTAACCCTAACCGCCTAACGAGAGTTAATGTCAGTGTTAACTCTAACCCCCTAACGAGTGTTAGTGTTAACGCTAACACTAACCTCCTAACGAGTGTTAGTGTTAACCCTAACCCCCTAACGAGTGTTAATGTTAACGCTAACACTAACCCCCTAACGAGTGTTAGTGTTAGTGTTAACGCTAACACTAACCCCCTAACGAGTGTTAGTGTTAGTGTTAACCCTAACCCCCTAACGAGTGTTAGTGTTAACGCTAACACTAACCCCCTAACGAGTGTTAGTGTTAGTGTTAACGCTAACACTAACCCCCTAACGAGTGTTAGTGTTAACTCTAACCCCCTAACGAGTGTTAGTGTTAGTGTTAACGCTAACCCCCTAACGAGTGTTAGTGTTAGTGTTAACGCTAACACTAACCCCCTAACGAGTGTTAGTGTTAACTCTAACCCCCTAACGAGTGTTAGTGTTAACGCTAACACTAACACTAACACTAACACTCATTCTACCAGACTGGAAAATGAAGAAGAACCAATCTACCAACTGTGATGTGTGATGTCATAGTTGAGAACTGGGACCTGCTACTGTCATGTGTCACGTGACCCGCTACGGTCACGTGACCCGCTACGGTCACGTGACCCGCTACGGTCACGTGACCCGCTACGATCACATGACCCGCTACGATCACATGACCCGCTACAGTCACGTGACCGTAGCAGGTCACATGTGTTACGGTCACCAACGTCTTAACTCTCATCTGATTGGTCGAATATTTTATTCACATCTGGAGCAAAAACGTGCAGCATTTGGGAAATCACAGATCACCATTTATTTTTATATTTTTTATTGTTTTTGTGGTATCAATACTGAGATGTTGATACATTTTCAAAATAATGTGCAGCCCTGCGACCAAGCAGACCTCTGGGTCTGGGTCCTCCAGCTGTTCTGGGTCCAGGTCCTCCAGCTGTTCTGGGTCCAGGTCCTCCAGCTGTTCTGGGTCCAGGTCCTCCAGCTGTTCTGGGTCCTGGTCCTTCAGCTGTTCTGGGTCCAGGTCCTCCAGCTGTTCTGGGTCCTGGTCCTCCAGCGTCTCTGGGTCCTGGTCCTCCAGCTGTTCTGGGTCCAGGTCCTCCAGCTGTTCTGGGTCCTGGTCCTCCAGCTGTTCTGGGTCCAGGTCCTCCAGCTGTTCTGGGTCCAGGTCCTCCAGCTGTTCTGGTCCAGGTCCAGTTTTCTGGGTCCAGTCCTCCAGCTGTTTTCTGGGGGTCCAGGTCCTCCAGCTGTTCTGGGTCCAGGTCCTCCAGCTGTTCTGGGTCCAGGTCCTCCAGCTGTTCTGGGTCCTCCAGGTCCTCCAGCTGTTCTGGGTCCAGGTCCTCCAGCTGTTCTGGGTCCAGGTCCTCCAGCTGTTCTGGGTCCTGGTCCTCCAGCGTCTCTGGGTCCAGGTCCTCCAGCTGTTCTGGTCCAGGTCCTCCAGGTCCTCCAGCTGTTCTGGGTCCTGGTCCTCCAGCGTCTGGGTCTCCAGGTCCTCCAGCTGTTCTGGGTCCAGGTCTCCAGCTGTTTCTGGGTCCAGGTCCTCCAGCTGTTCTGGGTCCAGGTCCTCCAGCTGTTCTGGGTCCGGGTCCTCCAGCTGTTCTGGGTCCTGGTCCTCCAGCTGTTCTGGGTCCTGGTCCTCCAGCTGTTCTGGGTCCAGGTCCTCCAGCTGTCCTGGTCCTCCAGCTGTTCTGGGTCCTGGTCCTCCAGCGTCTCTGGGTCTTGGTCCTCCAGCGTCTCTGGGTCCTGGTCCTCCAGCTGTTCTGGGTCCAGGTCCTCCAGCTGTTCTGGGTCCTGGTCCTCCAGCGTCTCTGGGTCCAGGTCCTCCAGCTGTTCTGGGTCCTGGTCCTCCAGCTGTTCTGGGTCCAGGTCCTCCAGCTGTTCTGGGTCCTGGTCCTCCAGCTGTTCTGGGTCCTGGTCCTCCAGCTGTTCTGGGTCCTGGTCCTCCAGCTGTTCTGGGTCCTGGTCCTTCAGCTGTTCTGGGTCCTGGTCCTCCAGCGTCTCTGGGTCCAGGTCCTCCAGCGTCTCTGGGTCCAGGTCCTCCAGCTGTTCTGGGTCCTGGTCCTCCAGCGTCTCTGGGTCCAGGTCCTCCAGCGTCTCTGGGTCCAGGTCCTCCAGCGTCTGTTCTGGGTCCTGGTCCTCCAGCGTCTCTGGGTCCAGGTCCTCCAGCTGTTCTGGGTCCAGGTCCTCCAGCTGTTCTGGGTCCTGGTCCTCCAGCTGTTCTGGGTCCAGGTCCTCCAGCTGTTCTGGGTCCAGGTCCTCCAGCTGTTCTGGGTCCAGGTCCTCCAGCTGTTCTGGGTCCAGGTCCTCCAGCTGTTCTGGGTCCTGGTCCTCCAGCTGTTCTGGGTCCAGGTCCTCCAGCTGTTCTGGGTCCTGGTCCTCCAGCTGTTCTGGGTCCAGGTCCTCCAGCTGTTCTGGGTCCTGGTCCTCCAGCTGTCTCTGGGTCCAGGTCCTCCAGCTGTTCTGGGTCCAGGTCCTCCAGCTGTTCTGGGTCCAGGTCCTCCAGCTGTTCTGGGGGTCCAGGTCTCCAGCCTGGTCCTCCAGCTGTTCTGGGTCCAGGTCCTCCAGCGTCTCTCCTCCAGGTGGGTCCTCAGGTCCTCCAGCTGTTTCTGGGTCCAGGTCCTCCAGCTGTTCTGGGTCCTCCAGGTCCCTCCAGCTGTTCTGGGTCCAGGTCCTCCAGCTGTTCTGGGTCCAGGTCCTCCAGCTGTTCTGGGTCCAGGTCCTCCAGCTGTTCTGGTCCAGGTCCTCCAGCTGTTTCTGGGTCCAGGTCCTCCAGCTGTTCTGGGTCCAGGTCCTCCAGCTGTTCTGGGTCCTGGTCCTCCAGCTGTTCTGGGTCCTGGTCCTCCAGCTGTTCTGGGTCCTGGTCCTCCAGCTGTTCTGGGTCCTGGTCCTCCAGCGTCTCTGGGTCCAGGTCCTCCAGCTGTTCTGGGTCCAGGTCCTCCAGCTGTTCTGGGTCCAGGTCCTCCAGCTGTTCTGGGTCCTGGTCCTCCAGCTGTTCTGGGTCCAGGTCCTCCAGCTGTTCTGGGTCCTGGTCCTCCAGCTGTTCTGGGTCCAGGTCCTCCAGCTGTTCTGGGTCCAGGTCCTCCAGCGTCTCTGGGTCCAGGTCCTCCAGCTGTTCTGGGTCCAGGTCCTCCAGCTGTTCTGGGTCCTCTCCTCCAGCTTTCTGGGTCCTCCAGGGTCCTCCAGCTGTTCTGGGTCCAGGTCCTCCAGCGTCTCTGGGTCCAGGTCCTCCAGCTGTTCTGGGTCCTGGTCCTCCAGCTGTTCTGGGTCCAGGTCCTCCAGCTGTTCTGGGTCCTGGTCCTCCAGCGTCTCTGGGTCCTGGTCCTCCAGCTGTTCTGGGTCCTGGTCCTCCAGCTGTTCTGGGTCCAGGTCCTCCAGCGTCTCTGGGTCCAGGTCCTCCAGCTGTTCTGGGTCCTCCAGGTCCTCCTCCAGCTGTTCTCCTGGGTCCAGGTTCTGGGTCCTCCAGCGTCTCTGGGTCCAGGTGGTCCAGTCCTCCAGCTGTTTCTGGGTCCTGGTCCTCCAGCTGTTCTGGGTCCAGGTCCTCCAGCTGTCTGGGTCCAGGTCCTCCAGCGTCTCTGGGTCCTGGTCCTCCAGCGTCTCTGGGTCCAGGTCCTCCAGCTGTTCTGGGTCCAGGTCCTCCAGCTGTTCTGGGTCCAGGTCCTCCAGCTGTTCTGGGTCCTGGTCCTCCAGCTGTTCTGGGTCCTGGTCCTCCAGCTGTTCTGGGTCCTGGTCCTCCAGCTGTTCTGGGTCCAGGTCCTCCAGCTGTTCTGGGTCTCCTCCAGGTCCTCTCTGGTCCAGGTCCTCCCAGCTGTTCTGGGTCCAGGTCCTCCAGCTGTTCTGGGTCCAGGTCCTCCAGCTGTTCTGGGTCCAGGTCCTCCAGCTGTTCTGGGTCCTGGTCCTCCAGCGTCTCTGGGTCCAGGTCCTCCAGCTGTTCTGGGTCCTGGTCCTCCAGCTGTTCTGGGTCCTGGTCCTCCAGCTGTTCTGGGTCCTGGTCCTCCAGCGTCTCTGGGTCCTGGTCCTCCAGCTGCTCTGGGTCCAGGTCCTCCAGCTGTTCTGGGTCCTGGTCCTCCAGCGTCTCTGGGTCCAGGTCCTCCAGCTGTTCTGGGTCCTGGTCCTCCAGCTGTTCTGGGTCCAGGTCCTCCAGCTGTTCTGGGTCCTGGTCCTCCAGCTGTTCTGGGTCCAGGTCCTCCAGCTGTTCTGGGTCCAGGTCCTCCAGCTGTTCTGGGTCCAGGTCCTCCAGCTGTTCTGGGTCTGGGTCCTGGTCCTCCAGCTGTTCTGGGTCCTGGTCCTCCTCCAGCTGTTCTGGGTCCAGGTCCTCCTCCAGCTGTCCTCTGGGTCCTGGTCCTCCAGCTTGTTCCTGCTGGTCCTGGTCCTCCAGCGTCTCTGGGTCCAGGTCCTCCAGCTGTTCTGGGTCCAGGTCCTCCAGCTGTTCTGGGTCCAGGTCCTCCAGCGTCTCTGGGTCCAGGTCCTCCAGCGTCTCTGGGTCCAGGTCCTCCAGCTGTTCTGGGTCCAGGTCCTCCAGCTGTTCTGGGTCCTGGTCCTCCAGCGTCTCTGGGTCCAGGTCCTCCAGCTGTTCTGGGTCCTGGTCCTCCAGCTGTTCTGGGTCCAGGTCCTCCAGCTGTTCTGGGTCCTGGTCCTCCAGCTGTTCTGGGTCCTGGTCCTCCAGCTGTTCTGGGTCCTGGTCCTCCAGCTGTTCTGGGTCCTGGTCCTCCAGCTGTTCTGGGTCCAGGTCCTCCTCCAGCTGTTCTGGGTCCTGGTTCTGGTCCTGGTCCTCCAGCGTCTCTGGGTCCAGGTCCTCCAGCGTCTCTGGGTCCAGGTCCTCCAGCTGTTCTGGGTCCAGGTCCTCCAGCTGTTCTGGGTCCTGGTCCCCCCTCCCTGGTCCTCCAGCTGTTCTGGGTCCTGGTCCTCCAGCTGTCCTCCGGGTCCTGGTCCTCCTCCAGCGTCTCTGGGTCCAGGTCCTGGTCCAGCCGTCTCTGGGTCCAGGTCCTCCAGCTGTTCTGGGTCCAGGTCCTCCAGCTGTTCTGGGTCCTGGTCCCAGTCCTCCAGCTGTTCTGGGTCCTGGTCCTCCAGCTGTTCTGGTCCTCCAGGTTCCTCCAGCTGTCCTGGGTCCTGGTCCTCCAGCGTCTCTGGGTCCAGGTCCTCCAGCTGTTCTGGGTCCAGGTCCTCCAGCTGTTCTGGGTCCAGGTCCTCCAGCTGTTCTGGGTCCTGGTCCTCCAGCTGTTCTGGGTCCAGGTCCTCCAGCGTCTCTGGGTCCTGGTCCTCCAGCTGTTCTGGGTCCAGGTCCTCCAGCTGTTCTGGGTCCTGGTCCTCCAGCTGTTCTGGGTCCAGGTCCTCCAGCTGTTCTGGGTCCAGGTCCTCCAGCGTCTGGGTTCCTGGTCCTCCAGCTCTCTGGGTCCAGGTCCTCCAGCTGGGTCTGGTCCTCCAGCGTCTCTGGGTCCTGTCCTCCAGCGTCTCTGGGTCCAGGTCCTCCCAGCCTCTGTTCTGGGTCCTGGTCCTCCAGCTGTTCTGGGTCCAGGTCCTCCAGCTGTTTGGGTCTGGTCTGGTCCTCCAGCTGTTCTGGGTCCTGGTCCTCCAGCTGTTCTGGGTCCTGGTCCTCCAGCGTCTCTGGGTCCAGGTCCTCCAGCTGTTCTGGGTCCTGGTCCTCCAGCTGTCTGGGTCCTGGTCCAGGTTTGTCCAGGTCCTCCAGCTGTTCTGGGTCCAGGTCCTCCAGCTGTTCTGGGTCCAGGTCCTCCAGCTGTTCTGGGTCCTGGTCCTCCAGCTGTTCTGGGTCCAGGTCCTCCAGTGTCTCTGGGTCCAGGTCCTCCAGCTGTTCTGGGTCCAGGTCCTCCAGCGTCTCTGGGTCCAGTCAAGGCCGAGGAGGTCATCGGTCTCAGTCGGGTCTCAGAGTTCAGGTTCTGGTGGGGACGTCAGAGACCTGCAGCCAGAAATCATTTCCACTGATAACTGCAGCTGCAGAGATAAAAGCGTCCCCGTCTTGTTTTTCTACAGAAGGACAGGAGGACACGGTGAACGTCCCCGTGACATGATCTTAACACTGTCAGCCGAGGAGCTTCTGTCTCCAACAACGAGGCTCAACAGCTGGTTCTGGGTCTGTGGTGTCCATCATGAGGACGTGTCCTGACTCCGTCCCTGTGTCCCTCCGCAGCAGAGTGAAGAACAGGAAGTTGTACCTGGCGACGCTGGCCTCCGTCCTGGGCCCCATGAGCTTCGGGTTCGTGCTGGGCTACAGCTCCCCCGCCATCCCCGAGCTGACCCGGATCGCCGACCCGCGGCTGAGGCTCAGCGACGACCAGGCCTCCTGGTTTGGGGTGAGTAACCCGGACCCGAACCCGAGACACCGACCCGAATCAGGGCCAAGCCGGACCGACCTCAGCCGGCTCCTCCCAGTGGAACCCCTCCTCCATCAGTGTTTGCCGTCGGCCGTCGCATCCGACGGCAACTTCTCCATTTGCGACGCCTACTTTCCCTTGGGTAAATAAATTATGAAATAAATAAAGTTTTCGTAAAAGAGCCAAGTGTCCACAAAGGTTTTTGAGTTAATAAACTTGAAAGTTTCGTTGAGAATTTCGCCACACCATCGCTTGAATCTGCTCGCATACGTCGATCACACGTTCAGCAGTTTCCAACGGAAACCGCTCTATTTAAGACAACATATTGTAGCGTCCGGCTGGACGCGATAGAAAGAATGGACGAAAAGGTGCTCAACAACCGTCGCTTTATTTCAACCAGAACCGGTTACTGTCGGCCGTAACCACGGCAACAATAAAAGACAGCAGTACAGGAGAATAACACAGCGGCTCATCAGGTAGCCGCTCTCGGGCTCTCCCACAATAACACACAGGCTTCCGTCTCTCTTTGTTGCTAGTCCCGCCCCCTAACCTATTCTAGCCAATAACCTGCCTGCCTCAGCTCCAGATGCATTCAATGAACTCATGTAATCCGAACAACAGAACATCTAAACAATAACAGAGCATCATAACATGAACATAATGTCAGGGTCGCTACAATATTCTGTATTCCAAGATGAGCAAAATGGCGGAAAATGACTGAAAACTAGCCTGTATGTGTTAAATAATTAACACAAATTAACAAATTTCAGATAAATGTGTCATTTTTAACTGTACTTTTTCATTCCAAATTAAAGATGAATGTGTAAGAATGTTAGTAAATTAGAGACTAGCCAAACTTGAACTACATACACGTTTAGCCTCTTGTAACTTCAAGGCCCATTCTAATGTAGAATCAGATTAATATCAAGGACGTTAATGTTATCATGAACCAAGCAAACATGGAGTTATAAAATAACCAGTTTATTTTCATTTGATTTGTTATTAAATACATGTATCACACTTTGCTCTTTCAAACTTGCAATTACTTTCTTTACTCTTGTTTAACAAAAGACATGCAACGTTATGGCTAGGGTTATTTTAATAAAAAAAAAAGGTATCTGAACATCCCATTTTGCGTCTCAAAATGCTGGAAAATACGTCTCCGAGAGTCTAGAATTTCAAAATGTCCTGGGGGAGCAGCAACTCCTACTTCACTCAACGCAACTTCTACTTTCGAAAGTTGTGAAAACACTGTCCATGTGGTTCCACCTGCTGGTCAGGATGGTTCTTGGTGCAGAGCCGTCTGAGGGGGCGGAGCTTGTGGATGTCCAGCAGGTTCCTGGAACCGTTTAATGATGTTTGTAACCGTAGGAGAAAGATGCAGATCCCTTCCAGAATCCCGTCATGGATTCTTCTTTAGGACCGAATCATCTTCACAGTAACCCGTCTTGATCTCACTACAGGCCCAAAATGGCCGCGTACCAATTTTTTTTAGAAAATGTTCTTGGTCCAAAATTGAGAAACTGATGCACTTTAGCAGATGAAAAGAGGCTGATGACAGAAAGGCATGAACTGTGTCGGGTTTGTTCTGTCTTCAGTGAATAAAACTGTGGTTCTGTGTAAAGTGGAAGTGGTTCTGGTCCGTCTCTCAGTCCATAGTGACGATAGGAGCGGCGCTGGGAGGACTGCTGGGCGGCTGGATGGTGGAGAAGATCGGCAGGAAGCTCAGCCTGATGTTCTGCGCGCTGCCCTTCGTCTTTGGTTTCACCATCATCATCGCCGCCCAGAACGTCTGGATGCTTTACATCGGTAGAGTGCTCACCGGCATCGCCAGCGGAGTCACGTCACTGGTGGTTCCGGTAAGATTCACCACATCTGGAACGGTTCTGTTCATATCTGTCGTCCTGTGAGCAGCAGCTTCAGGATAAAGACTTGGGATTGATATTTATTAGGCTCATTTAAAAGGAACACAGCAGAAGAATTACAGGTCCCCACCGTGCTCTTGCAGCGTATTAAAGCGTTAGCATCATCCGTTGCAGCGTATTAAAGTGTTAGCATCATGCGTTGCAGTGTATTAAAGTGTTAGCATCATGCGTTGCAGCGTATTAAAGCGTTAGCGTCGTGCTCTTGCAGCGTATTAAAGCGTTAACGTCGTGCTCTTGCAGCGTATTAAAGTGTTAACGTCGTGCTCTTGCAGCGTATTAAAGTGTTAGCACCGTGCTCTTGCAGCGTATTAAAGTGTTAGCATCGTGCTCTTGCAGCGTATTAAAGCGTTAACATCGTGCTCTTGCAGCGTATTAAAGTGTTAGCATCGTGCTCTTGCAGCGTATTAAAGTGTTAGCATCGTGCTCTTGCAGCGTATTAAGGTGTTAGCATCGTGCTCTTGCAGCGTATTAAAGTGTTAGCATCGTGCTCTTGCAGCGTATTAAAGTGTTAGCGTCGTGCTCTTGCAGCGTATTAAAGTGTCAACATCGTGCTCTTGCAGCGTATTAAAGTGTTAGCGTCGTGCTCTTTCAGCGTATTAAAGTGTTAGCATCGTGCTCTTGCAGCGTATTAAAGTGTTAGCATCGTGCTCTTGCAGCGTATTAAAGCGTTAGCATCATGCGTTGCAGCGTATTAAAGCGTTAGCATCATGCGTTGCAGCGTATTAAAGTGTTAGCATCATGCGTTGCAGTGTATTAAAGTGTTAGCATCATGCGTTGCAGCATATTAAAGTGTTAGCATCATGCGTTGCAGCGTATTAAAGTGTTAGCGTCGTGCTCTTGCAGCGTATTAAAGTGTTAGCGTCGAGCTCTTGCAGCGTATTAAAGTGTTAGCATCGTGCTCTTGCAGCGAATTCAAGTGTTAGCATCGTGCTCTTGCAGCGTATTAAAGTGTTAGCGTCGTGCTCTTGCAGCGTATTAAAGTGTTAGCATCGTGCTCTTGCAGCGTATTAAAGTGTTAGCATCGTGCTCTTTCAGCGTATTAAAGTGTTAGCATCGTGCTCTTGCAGCGTATTAAAGTGTTAGCATCGTGCTCTTGCAGCGTATTAAAGTGTTAGCGTCGTGCTCTTGCAGCGTATTAAAGTGTTAGCATCGTGCTCTTTCAGCGTATTAAAGTGTTAGCATCGTGCTCTTGCAGCGTATTAAAGTGTTAGCATCGTGCTCTTGCAGCGTATTAAAGTGTTAGCGTCGTGCTCTTGCAGCGTATTAAAGCGTTAGCATCATGCGTTGCAGCGTATTAAAGCGTTAGCATCATGCGTTGCAGCGTATTAAAGCGTTAGCATCATGCGTTGCAGCGTATTAAAGTGTTAGCATTTTGCGTTTTAGCGTATTAAAGTGTTAGCATCGTGCTCTTGCAGCGTATTTAAGTGTTAACATCGTGCTCTTGCAGCGTATTAAAGTGTTAGCATTTTGCGTTTTAGCGTATTAAAGTGTTAGCATCGTGCTCTTGCAGCATATTAAAGTGTTAACATCGTGCTCTTGCAGCGTATTAAAGTGTTAGCATCGTGCTCTTGCTGCGGATTAAAGTGTTAGCAATGTGCTCTTGCAGCGTATTAAAGTGTTAGCATCGTGCTCTTGCACCGTATTAAAGTGTTAGCATTTTGTGTTTTAGCGTATTAAAGTGTTAGCGTCGAGCTCTTGCAGCGTATTAAAGTGTTAGCATCGTGCTCTTGCAGCGTATTAAAGTGTTAACGTCGTGCTCTTGCAGCGTATTAAAGTGTTAGCATCGTGCTCTTGCAGCGTATTAAAGTGTTAACGTCGAGCTCTTGCAGCGTATTAAAGTGTTAGCGTCGTGCTCTTGCAGCGTATTAAAGTGTTAGCATCGTGCTCTTGCAGCGTATTAAAGTTTTAGCATCGTGCTCTTGCAGCGTATTAAAGTGTTAGCATCGTGCTCTTGCAGCGTATTAAAGTGTTAGCATCGTGCTCTTGCAGCGTATTAAAGTGTTAGCGTCGTGCTCTTGCAGCGTATTAAAGTGTTAGCGTCGTGCTCTTGCAGCGTATTAAAGTGTTAGCATCGTGCTCTTGCAGCGTATTAAGGTGTTAGCATCGTGCTCTTGCAGCGTATTAAAGTGTTAGCATCGTGCTCTTGCAGCGTATTAAGGTGTTAGCATCGTGCTCTTGCAGCGTATTAAAGTGTTAGCATCGTGCTCTTGCAGCGTATTAAAGTGTTAGCATCGTGCTCTTGCAGCGTATTAAAGTGTTAGCATCGTGCTCTTGCAGCGTATTAAAGTGTTAGCATCGTGCTCTTGCAGCGTATTAAAGTGTTAGCATCGTGCTCTTGCAGCGTATTAAAGTGTTAGCATCGTGCTCTTGCAGCGTATTAAAGCGTTAGCATCGTGCTCTTGCAGCGTATTAAGGTGTTAGCATCGTGCTCTTGCAGCGTATTAAAGCGTTAGCATCGTGCTCTTGCAGCGATTAAAGTGTTATGCTCTTGCAGCGTATTAAGGTGTTAGCATCGTGCTCTTGCAGCGTATTAAAGTGTTAGCAATGTGCTCTTGCAGCGTATTAAAGTGTTAACATCGAGCTCTTGCAGCGTATTAAAGTGTTAGCATCGTGCTCTTGCAGCGTATTAAAGTGTTAGCATCGTGCTCTTGCAGCGTATTAAAGTGTTAGCATCGTGCTCTTGCAGCGTATTAAAGTGTTAACATCGTGCTCTTGCAGCGTATTAAGTGTTAGCATCGTGCTCTTGCAGCGTATTAAAGTGTTAGCATCTCTTGCAGCGTGTGTTAAAGCTCAGCGTATTAAAGTGTTAGCATCGTGCTCTTGCAGCGTATTAAAGTGTTAGCATCGTGCTCTTGCAGCGTATTAAAGTGTTAACATCGAGCTCTCTCCTTTTCCACGCAGCTGTATATTTCTGAGATGGCTCATGAGAAAGTCCGCGGGTTGCTGGGCTCCTGCGTGCAGCTCATGGTGGTGCTCGGCATCATGGGAGTTTATCTGGCAGGTATGTGATCTGGTTTTTGTGACCTCTGGGTTCAGGTTCATGACGCAGGTCCAGGTTCCTGCGGCGCAGCAGCTGTCAATCATTAATCTCTGTGGCCTCTTGTCATGTGAGCGTCTTTATCGCCCCGTCAAACATTCTGTGACTGAACTCTGAGGTTCCATAAAATAAACTTTGACGCAGGAATTGATCCAGGGGCCGTCAGGTGACCTCGTCATCCTCAGATGTGATCAGACACCCTGATTGCAGCCCGTCTAGGATGTCGTTTGCTGCATGCTGTTGATGTTTGTTTCATAAAAGTGTCCTGTGAGGAGAACATGTCCAACTACTCACAGACCTGCATCACATCTGGAATGAGCTCATTTAGAGGAGAAAAGTGTTCATATATTGATGTCATCAGTGTTTGGCTCTTGTGATCTGAAGGTCTTCAGTTTCCATTTGGTTCAGACGTTGGTCCAGATGTTTCCAGAGTTCAGGTCCAGCTGAAGAATCTTTGTGGAACGACACGCTTCATCTGCTGTAAACCAGCGTGAGCTGCAGGAAAAATGTCCCTGAGTTCCTCACAAAGCTCTCTTTGATTTAGCTGATATGAGGGACATCTGGAACATCTACCAGAACCTGGGTTCCTCTCACTTCACCAGGCAGCTTTAGTGACCTGCTGCTGTCCAGCAGCTGCACCATCAAACATCTGGAAGGACGTCTGCTCTCAGAGACATGTCCGTCCTTCTCGTTGGTCCTTCAGCAGAACTGTCCAGGAGCTTTGTGGACTCGTGGACGGAGGCAGCTCCTGTTCTCAGGTCATGGTCTGGTTCCTGGGGAACTCCTCCTCCTCTTCCCTCTCAGGACTCCTGATTATTTCCGCCGTTGCAGCTCTGTCATGTGATAAATCCACAAAACGAGCATCTGTTCCCAGTTTCAGGTTTGTCGTGTCTCTGACGGTTTGATGGCTGTGAAGAGAAGAAGAGGACCTGTGACGGCTGAGGACAGCGGACCAATCAGATCAGCCCACAGATGATGGTTATTTGTGACAAATGCTCCAAGCGAAGGAGGGAAAAACAGAACAAGCTTTAATACTTCAAACCTGATCAGCCACCTGGAACATAACCATCACTTCTGTGGAGTTTTGAAATCACGCTAACGTGAGATAATGTGAGCTAACATGAGCTAGCGTGAGCTACCGTGAGCTAACATGAGCTAACGTGAGCTAAGGTGAGCTATCATGAGCTAACATGAGCTAAGGTGAGCTATCATGAGCTAACGTGAGCTATCATGAGCTAACGTGAGCTAAGGTGAGCTATTATGAGCTAACGTGAGCTATCATGAGCTAACGTGAGCTAGTGTGAGCTAACATGAGCTAGCGTGAGCTACCGTGAGCTAACATGAGCTAACGTGAGCTAAGGTGAGCTATCATGAGCTGACGTGAGCTAATGTGAGCTATCATGAGCTAACATGAGCTAGCGCGAGCTAACGTGAGCTAACGTAAGCTAGCGTGAGCTAATGTGAGCTAACGTGAGCTAACATGAGCTAACATGAGCTAAGGTGAGCTATCATGAGCTAACGTGAGCTAAGATGAGCTAACGTGAGCTATCGTGAGCTAACGTGAGCTAACATGAGCTAACGTGAGCTAAGATGAGCTAACGTGAGCTATCATGAGCTAACGTGAGCTAACATGAGCTAACGTGAGCTGACGTGAGCTAACGTGAGCTAACATGAACTAACATGAGCTATCATGAGGTAACGTGAGCTGACGTGAGTTAACGTGAGCTAACATGAACTAACGTGAGCTAACGTGAGCTAACATGAACTAACGTGAGCTATCATGAGCTAACATGAGCTGAACCTCATTTACTTTAATTAAAGGCATTCATTTGAATGGAACCACAAGCCAAAATCCTTTAAACGTAATTTCGCACAGGACCCCAGATTCCTGGAGTACCCTCCACAGGACCCCCCGAGGGACATGGTCAAATGTCTCCAAGTCCACAAACACATGTGGACTGGTTGGGTAAACTCCCATGTTCCCTCCAGGACCCCAGTGAGGGTCTAGAGCTGGTCCAGTGGTCCAGGACCAGGACGGAACCCACATTGTTCCTCCTGAATCCGGGTAAGACAATCACTCGGACTCTAAACTAAACCTTCAGTGAGAAGCTGCTGGAAGAAGCTGCAGGGACATCACCAGCAGGTAACTGTCCATCAGTCCTGGATGTCCATCAGCAGGTCTGCGGACCTCCAGAACCGATGGTCTGGAGGTCTGGAGTCGGCTTAAACACAGTTCCAAGAGGGAAAGACATCAGCGCTGGTCTCAGAGAAGCAGCTGTTGCCTCAGATCAAACTGGAACAGGTTGTAGAACCATTCCTGGACCGGTCCAACCTTCTACAGGGGAAAACGTTCTAGACCTTTTGAGGAGGAACATGAGGGAACCTACTACCGGTTGGCACAGCGGTACCACATCTGCATCAGAAGAATCAACGTTCTGGGATGTTCTCGTCCAAGTCCAGACCTCGACCTGACGGAGATGCAGAGGAGAGCTGAACGTCCAGGAACCATGAAGAAGAGCAGACCAGACCTCCTCCAGGGTTCGACCCTGACGAAGTCCGTCAGGAGCTCTGAGGCGGATCTACAGCTGCTGGGTCATGGAGGTTCCTTATGTTCCCCACATGGTTTCTTTCCTTCTTTGGCATCATTTTCGTTAAATAAATGACGTCCCAGTGAGAAGAGCTCTCAGTGGTTCGTCAAGGTCATTTCTAGGGATGTTCCTGGCGACTAATTTCCCTGTCGACTAAACGAAAATTTTAATTAAGACTAGTCGACTAGTCTAAAAAAAAGGAAAACACTCTTTATTGATATAAATTTATTTCAATTTATTGAAACATCGAAACAGAATTTGAAACATTGTCCCAAAAAATATTGTGTGTAACAAGAGTTCTTTAAGCCTTTAATCACAATGTTCAACAATAATGTCGGATTTTAAATGCCGCTGAAGTACGAGACCCTTTGCACCGTGCAGTATGAATGAATGTGAACATGAAGGCAACTCAGTCAAACGTTAACCACCAAAATAAATAAATTGCCTCTGACACATTGAATCTTGCAGATTATCCGACAAAAATTATAGCTTTAATTCACTTTCAAGTTAATAAAACATCTAAATTATAATTAAATTTCAAACGAGCAGCATTTTGCGCCGTGCAGTATGAATATAAACCCTGCACATTCGACAAAAACTCACTTAAAGTTAACAAATAATGTAACATCTAAAAAAGATAAATTGCTGCTGAATTATTAAGCTCTATGCGCAGTTCAATATGAGTGTAAAATTAAACAAACATCTAAAATCTCTCAGACCGGACGGGAGAACACGTCTCCGGGTAAACAATGTCAAATCGGCCTGAGTGTGGCTAGCACCGCTAGCATCAGCACCGCTAGCATCAGCACCGCTAGCATCAGCACCGCTAGCATCAGCACCGCTAGCATCAGCACCGCTAGCATCAGCAGCCGTCGTCTCGTGCAGATTAACATCCAAATGCTTGAGTTGAATGTGGTTGCTCATTGCTCCAGTCGAGTGATTGTATGCCAGTTGTTTCTGACACAGTCTACATACTACCTTGTTTTCATTTTCTAGATTAAAGTACCGCCAAACCGCGCTGGTTTAGCGAGACTATCTTCCCACCGTGCCGTTTTAAAACTCCAGTCTACTCGAGCATTGCTGCAGAGAGGAGGGCTGCTGTCTGACGGCTCTGTAGCCCCAACTAGTGGCGGGCGGCTGTATGACAGTTAAGCGGCCTTGTACATGAATAAAACACAAATTGGTTTAAACGACTAATATTTCTGGTGCCGACTAGAAAGTGGGCGGACGTTTAATCGGTTAGACGACTAATCGCGCGCATCCCTAGTCATTTCTGTCAGCTCCTGAAACCAACGTTTGTCTTTCACACCTGTAAATGTCTGACTCCGCCCACTAAAAACCAGCTGCTACGAGCCCATCTGTGAAGGTACCGGATCACTGTGGGTCTGTGGGTCCAAGCGTCCACCAGTCAGGTCCTGGAGGACGTTCAGTTAGAAACTGAAGACCCTCTGAGGACCACCGGTGTCCCTGGAACGCCGCTGTGATGTCACTCTGTCCTGCAGGTCTGTTCCTGGACTGGCGCTGGCTGGCGGTCTGCTGCTCCGTCCCTCCCACGCTGCTGATGGTCTGCATGTGCTTCATGCCCGAGACGCCCCGCTTCCTGCTGTCGCAGGGGAAGAGGCGGGAGGCCGAGGAGGCGCTGCGCTTCCTGCGAGGGCCCGACGCCCCCGTGGAGTGGGAGTGCGCCCGCATCGAGGACGCCTGCGACGAGCAGGTGAGCTGGCCGCCCGGGTGCGCCGGCGCCGGGCGAGGAGCCGGTGGTTGAACGTGTCCCCCTCTTCCCTCTCAGGGCTCAGAGTTCCACGTCTCCGACCTGAAGGACCCCGGCGTCTACAAGCCTCTGCTGATCGGCGTCGCGCTGATGATCTTCCAGCAGATGACGGGGATCAACGCCATCATGTTCTACGCCGAGAACATCTTCGAGCAGGCGCATTTCAAGGTACCGCGGGCTCTCGGCCGACGCCGAGGAGGAGAAGAACCAACCTGACGTCTGTGGGCTTGTTTGCAGGAGAGCGACCTGGCCTCCGTCATCGTGGGTCTGATCCAGGTGGTCTTCACCGCCGTGGCGGCGCTGGTCATGGACAGGGCCGGCAGGAAGGTCCTCCTCGTCGTCTCAGGTACCCCTGGATTCTCTCAGTCTGTCTGACGTCACTTCTGCATCAAAGTCTTGACGTTCTCCTCCTTGCGCTCGTCCATCCCAGGTGTCGCCATGGCCGTCAGCACCACGGCGTTCGGGGTTTACTTCTACTTGATGTCCAAGCTTCACGGCGGCGCCCTGGTCGCCCAGAGCGCGGCGGCTGAGGAGCCCCACGCCGACCTGGCCTGGCTGGCGTTGGCCAGCATGGCCGTCTTCATCTCAGGTGAGCTCCAGGTTCTCTCGCAGGTGTCGGCGCTGAACCCGTTGGGCCGTTTTCACGTTTACGGATAATAAAAATAAAAAAATGCTGCTTTCAGGTTTCGCCATCGGCTGGGGGCCGATCCCGTGGCTGATCATGTCGGAGATTTTCCCCGTCAAAGTGAGGGGGTTCGCCAGCGCCGTGGTGGTCCTCACCAACTGGAGCATGGCCTTCATCGTCACCAAGTCCTTCCAGGACATGCTGGTGAGTGCTGAGCGCCATCTTCTCTCCACGTTCCTGTGAACAACTTCAACTGTACTGACACCTGGTGGTGAAAGGAGGGAACTACACACCTCATTACAGGCTCATAACTCACATTAACTCACATTAACATTTTTAAATGAAGCCTAAAAACGTACCTTTTTACAAGAGCATTTTGCTAATATCTCTTTTAATCCATTTATTGTTCTTAACACTTTTATTTTTATTTATTTATTCATTTTTTATATATATATATATTTCATCTTTTTGTTGTTAGCACTTTGAGATTTTAAATATAAAGTGCAATACAAATAAAATTTATTATTATTATTATTATTAACGGCCTTTAAAACTTTTATACTCTGTAAACCTGACTACGTTCACCGAACTGATTACCTAAGAAAATGTAAGTTAACAAAATTATATTTTTTGAGTTAACAAATACCGTAACATAACATGTTTTGCCAACTTAAAAGTGATATTTGTAAATGTTTTCTTTACATAGAAACTTTTATTTTTAAAATGTAAATTTTTTTTGTGCTCATTTTTTAATTCAACAGTATATTAGTCTTTTAAAACCTTAACTCAAAAAATAAAATTCTTGAATAATTAAAAATCTATTTTCTTCATGATCAATTAAGCTAAAATTACTCAAACAAAAATACATTTCAATCATTTTATTTTGTATTTCAGCTTTTTCTTTTAGGAAAATGTTACAGAAATGATAAACACATTCTTTAAGAACACCAAAACTTCAGCTTATTAAAATAATATATCACCATATCAATTACCACTTAGTTTCTTTAATTATCTTTGATGAAATAAAACTAATCTCAATGTATTACTAATGCATGAAGATTACTAATTAGTTATTAAACTATTCAGAAATGTAAACATAAGAAACTGAGGTACGGTTGTGCATAAGAGCTTTTATCAAAGTGCTCAAAATATCTGAATGACACAATGTAAAAACACGACAGTGAGAATATCTAAAACAGTCTTGTATTTGTCAACATATTTGTACGTCATAATGTGAACTATTCAGTAACAAACTGTTTTTAAGAGCATGTAGACGATGTTTCTGTGGTTGAACTTGTTACACTACTTGGACTAGTCTTTCAACAGGAAGTCATGTTTGAGAGCATGCGAGCGTGTTTTCAGTGGTTCCTGGATGAAAGTAAAGGTGTTGGTGAGTTTCCTGGGGATGGGAATGTCACCGATAACTGATCTCATCTTCAACCGTGACAGCAACACTGATGAAACTCACATGACAGCAGCGTCACTAACATTCACCCGCCTGGATGGAAACATTTAGAACAATAGTTTAACTGCAGCAAAGCCCAAAAATGAAGTTGATCTGATGACATTTCTGGGAGGAGTTTGTCCAGATCACAGAAATCAGCCCAAAAATCACAAATTCAAATCAAAATGGTGGACTTCCTGTACGTTGAAGAATATGGGTCCTGGAGACTTTTTGTCTTATTTTTTCCAATATAAAACTATTAACAAGCCTCTCAAACATTTTCATAAATCTATCAAACAAACCTATTTGATATCTCACATTAACTTAAATAAGGTTAATTCCTGACTGATATAAAAAATAAAGGCTCCTTGAACTGATGGAAATACATGCATCAGAATTACTAACTGAAAAAGATTAACATTTAAAGGATTTTGACTTGTGGTTCCATTTAAATTAATACCTTTAATTAAAGTAAATGAGGTTCAGTAGTTTTTATTTTTTAATCTCATGGAAGCTTTAGATGAGAGGAATGAGGGAGAGGAGAGACTGCTGCTGGCTTGCGCATGTTAGCATTAGCTTCCGTTAGCTCACATTAGCGTGATTTCATAACTCCATGGAAGTGATTGTTATGTTGTAGGTGGCTGATCAGGTTTTACGTATTAAAGCTTGTGCTTCCCTCCTCGTAGAATTCACTCGGAGGATTCGTCACAAATAACCACCAAACTATCTTCTTCTGAAACTTTAACCAAGTTCCACGCCGCCATGTTTGTTGTGATCAGCGCTGTGCTGCAGGCTGCATTCAAGGTGGAACGTAAATTCCCACGTTCCCTCGTTTGCTAGTCGTTCTTTCAGCCTTTTCTAGTTTTTTTCTTTTTTATGTGTAACATGTGGGAAAATACTGCAAATATCAATTAAAGTCAGCAACTACTAAAATTATGACCGAGTTAACGAGTTGTTTTCTGGCATGAGGGGGTATTCTTGATTTTCCTGATTGAGTAATCATTTTTCTGATTATGTCGACGTTACTTGAACATAACATTCACTGCTGGTCATTCAAGGCTCAGAGGGAGCGAGACACTGCTGTGTTGACAGAAATATAAATGTTATCGGGGCTATTGGTCGTGATATCGGACTTATCGGGATGACGTCATCATTTCCTGTTATCGTGCACCCCTAAAAATAACAGATTTTTCATCAGGCCTGATGGATGTACAAAATTCAGTGAGTTTGAGTTTGTTTTACATTTCTTATATTCCAAGTCTTCTAACATCAGGCAGATAGACTGAAGGACACGAAGGGCTTCATTTAGTTGAAGTTGAGTGCAAAAATATTGATGCATACTTGAAACTTAATGGTTAATGCAAAACCAGAGTTATTTGAACAATAAATAACCGGATGAGAATTGATAAGAGAACCGATAAGGAACCAAATCACTGAGCAATGTCAATAATGAAACAAACAAAGCTTGATAGAAATGGTGCTCGGTATTTGTACTTTCCCCCTCCCAAACAAACAAAATAGATTCCAAAGTGTAAGTTTACAGCTGCGAGTTGAAGCGTATGATGTTCTCTGCTGTGAGACCAGAGGTTGAAAGCTGAGTTAGGGTGGAGGAGGTTAGGGTGGAGGAGGTGAGTTAGGCTGGAGGAGGTGAGTTAGGGCGGAGGAGCTGAGTTAGGGTGGAGGAGGTGAGTTAGGGTGGAGGAGCTGAGTTAGGGTGGAGGGAGGTGAGTTAGGCTGGAGGAGGTGAGTTAGGGTGGAGGTGAGTTAGGGTGGAGGAGGTGAGTTAGGGTGGAGGTGAGTTAGGCTGGAGGAGGTGAGTTAGGGTGGAGGTGAGTTAGGTGAGGAGTGAGTTAGGGGTGGAGGTGAGTTAGGCTGGAGGAGGTTAGGGTGGTGGAGGTGTTAGGAGGTGAGTTAGGGTGAGTTAGGGTGGAGGAGCTGAGTTTAGGGTGGAGGAGTGAGTTAGGTGAGGAGCTGAGTTAGGGTGGAGGAGGTGAGTTAGGCGGAGGAGCTGAGTTAGGGTGGAGGAGCTGAGTTAGGGTGGAGGAGGTGAGTTAGGCTGGCGGAGGTGAGTTAGGGGAGGAGTGAGTTAGGGTGGAGGAGCTGAGTTAGGGTGGAGGAGGTGAGTTAGGGTGGAGGAGGTGAGTTAGGGTGGAGGAGCTGAGTTAGGGTGGAGGAGGTGAGTTAGGGCGGAGGAGCTGAGTTAGGGTGGAGGAGGTGAGTTAGGGTGGAGGAGCTGAGTTAGGGTGGAGGAGCTGAGTTAGGGTGGAGGAGGAGGTGAGTTAGGGTGGAGGAGGAGGTGAGTTAGGGTGGAGGAGGTGAGTTAGGGTGGAGGAGGTGAGTTAGGGTGGAGGAGGAGGTGAGTTAGGGTGGAGGAGGTGAGTTAGGGTGGAGGAGCTGAGTTAGGGTGGAGGAGCTGAGTTAGGGTGGAGGAGGAGGTGAGTTAGGGTGGAGGAGGTGAGTTAGGGTGGAGGAGGAGGTGAGTTAGAGTGGAGGAGCTGAGTTAGGGTGGAGGAGCTGAGTTAGGGCGGAGGAGGTGAGTTAGGGCGGAGGAGGTGAGTTAGGGTGGAGGAGGTGAGTTAGGCTGGAGGAGGTGAGTTAGGGCGGAGGAGCTGAGTTAGGGCGGAGGAGGTGAGTTAGGGCGGAGGAGGTGAGTTAGGGCGGAGGATGTGAGTTAGGCGGAGGAGCTGAGTGGAGGGTGAGGGAGGTTTAGGGCGGAGGAGCTGAGTTAGGGCGGAGGGTGAGTTAGGGTGGAGGAGCTGAGTTAGAGGTTAGGGTGGAGGAGGTGAGTTAGGGGAGGAGGTGAGTTAGGGCGGAGGAGGTGAGTTAGGGCGGAGGAGCTGAGTTAGGGGGAGCTGAGTTAGGGTGGAGGAGGTGAGTTAGGGTGGAGGAGCTGAGTTAGGGCGGAGGAGCTGAGTTAGGGTGGAGGAGGTGAGTTAGGGTGGAGGAGGTGAGTTAGGCTGGAGGAGCTAAGTTAGGATTTGATTTCCTCACCTTCTGACCAGAGAAGCGGTGGTTTTCAGTTTCTGATGGTCCTCTGATGTCCCTGTGACCTCTTCCAGAACCTTCTGACCAGCGCAGGTACCTTCTGGCTGTTCGCCTCCATGTGCGCCGTCAACGTCGTCTTCACCGTCGCCTTCATCCCCGAAACCAAAGGCAAGACGCTGGAGCAGATCGAAGCCATCTTCAGAGGGACATCAGGTCCATGAAGAGACCAAAGAAACTGAGACCTGACGGCTCTTCTGGGACTCTGGGGACGTTTTAGACGTCTTTCTTTTTTTTTGTTGTTGTTATTTTTGTAATTATGAATATTCTGTTCATCAAAAGCCCCCGTTAGCCCCTCCCCCCTCCCCCCCCCCCGACCCTCAGCGTGGAGAAGCTGCTCTCTTTGACCACTGACTCTTAGAAAAAACACACACCAGTCTCAGATAATATATTAAGTTGTATTTGTCGTCTTTTTGTACATTTTAATAATTCTTACAAAATAAAAAAAAATATGAAAGGACCTGATTTGTTGTTTTTGCTTCATTTGATAGGACAGGTGGCTCAGGTTAGACAGATGATTTGTAGTTTTTAGTTTTAACCTGTCACACTATAAAAGAAAACACTGGCTCCACACTAAAAAAAATTCAGGTAACAATTTGCATGGATCTTTTTAAGTAATGGCAACTTAGTCATTATTAAGTTAATTCCATGAGGCTTTTATAGTTATACTAACTCAAATTTAGTGAAGTGCTTAGTTCAATAAACAGAGTAGCCAAATTGCGTCATTTAAGTTAGTCCAACTTATTTATTTTACTTGCACTCTTATTAAAAAATGTCCATGCAAATTGTTACCTTAATTTTTCTTAGGATTAGCAACTTATTTCACTTCAGTTAAAATAAATTAAACAAGAATAGCCATTTAAGTTTTAATAACAAACTTTATTTTTGTTACCAGTTTCAGTTTTTTTTATATCAACAATGCCAACAACTTTGTGCACCAAATAAATAAATAAACCCACAACTAAGTTAGTTCTAAACACAACTAAAATTAATAAACAATAAAATAAACACAACACAAACATACTGCAATTAATAAAGGGAGTTTTGGACGATCTTTAAGTGCATGTGAAGGAATAAAATATAACAAAAACAACTCTGAAATACAGAAATGAAGTTTGGCATGTGTTGGCAAAAACACATTAAATGACTAAACAGTGAAACATTTAGTAAACACACACCTAAGTACACGTCAATACTCAAGTTTCTCTGACAATAATCCTTTAATCACAGGAAAGAAAGGAAAAAGTTTTCATTACACATCAATATCACACAATGGAATACAACATGACAGTTTCCAGAAGCACGACCATAAAATTACAATAAAACCCCTGAGAACATGTCACAATAACAATTAATAATTAATAACTCAGTACTTTAGTACAAGAGTTTACTTTCAGACATTACTTTGGGACGGGCTTTAAGTCCACCGAGCTCCAGGAAGATCTGGTGAAATACTTCTGAAGTGTTTGGCAGTTGTTTCAGGTAGCTGAGGTTGAGGGCGTAGACCAGCCCCATCATCAAAGCAAAGGCTCATGGGACATCCGGGACATCACAACTATTACACCGGCCGGATGGGGCGTGGCGGCACCTCTGGTTACCTCCATCTTCATGACATCATTGGCAGCATCTCCATCCTTCCACGAGTAGGAATCAATGTCAGTATTTTAAAGAGGACATGAAACACTCAACCAGGAAATGACTCAGCTATCAGCTATTTTTCTGTAAAGTTGCTCGTAGCAGCTTTGAGTTCAGATACTATACTTTGTTCCTGCAGCGTTAAATCAACACTTAAAGAGTTAATTTTAACACTGGCTCAGATAACATATGGTCCCACTCCACAGGGAGTTAAAGTTACTCTTCACACAGCGTTGAAGTAAAGTCAACTCTAGAAAGAGTCAAACTTTAACACCCTGCTCAACACTGAATAGTGTTAATAAAATGTTACACTATGAGGCAAATAACACTCATAGTGTTAATTCTATTTGACTCTTCTTGATTGGTAAAACTAGTTAACACTGAGTGTTAATTTAAAGGTTCCTCCCACCAGCGTTGATCAAAATGAACTCTAAATCTTTAGTCCTTGCAGGTGTTATTCCCACTTTACTCTAAGACCCCTATCTCGCGCCAAACCTCCAAAACCTGCTATTAAGGGATAACAGGTAGCAGGAGGGGCGTTCCCCCACAAAAAACGCAATCTTCCACCTCCCTAAACCCACGATCTTACCTGCGCTAACCGCTATATTATGCTACATTATGCATGGGAGTGGTTAGGGCGTTCCACCTGTTTACCAATCAGTGCGTCTGTAGCCATTACCTTTAAGAGCAGGTTGCGCTACCAGCTAACCGCTAACTGCTATGGAGCGTCTTTTCATCCAGATCAGAGCAGCTCTCATGGGGGGCTCGTCTGGGACTCTGCTGTAGAGCTTCCTCCTCTTTTCTCCTCCTCTTCCTCTGCACTGATATAAACATAACTAGCTCTAACTAATGTGGAGCAAATGATTTAAGCATTTCTTTTGTACTCCAAGAAGTTTCAACAAACTGTTCAGAAAAAAATAGAGCCAGTGAGCTTCCAGGAAAGCATTTCTAAACTAGAAAAGCACTCAGAGAGCGCAGACCTCCGCCAAGCACAACAGTTCTCCCATACAGCTATTTACAGATTGTGATAAAATCCGCCTTCTGGATCAGATCTGGATCAGCCTCTGAAATTTTATAGAGGTTTTCAGTGTCAATACCTGAGTGAAAAGTAATGCATTGTGGGCAATAATTAACGGAGATGTTGAGAAACAAAATTTCCAGCCCCATTGAGCACGTGTTACGGTCTCAAGTCGGGTTGTGAACCAGCAACCTTCCACCTCTGGGGCTCCTGAGCACAACCCACTGCACCACCTTCAATCCTCTACATAGACACTCAGATCCACCTATGTTTCACCTTCCCAACCGACGAGCAGCCCAGGTGTGGGCACTGCACACCTGTACCTATTCAGTCATCATTCAACCAGACTCGTCTCCAGATCTTCCCACAGAAACGCCTGATCCAGCCAATGCAGTGCCACCTCCTTGCCTTCGTCGTCCCCTGGATTGTTGGTTTGGCTGCCAACCCTCGAATCCTCCTTTTTTACATCTGAGAGAATTAAACTCTTAAAATTCCAGAACTCCCTTCCTGTCTCCATTGTGGTTGCTTTAGGGTTCAAGAAACAACTAAACAGCGCAATTGTTTATCGAAATTTGAAAGTGATCCAGAATCCAGGATTTCTTCCGGATCACACCCAAAAAAAAAAACAGGTCTTCCTTTTCACATTTCTGACAACTCCTGAAAATGTCATCAAAATCCATCCATAACTTTTTGAGTTATCTTGAACGTATCCCCTGCGCAAAGACGCACAGCCACTGGGAGCGGTGCTTTTTAAAATACTGCAGAACGGATCATTGGATGAGCATTGATCCAGAGGAGCAGGTATGATGACATCTACCTTCTACCACTGAGAACATCTCAGGTGTTTCCAAGCTCAAGGAGAGGGTCAGAGGGATACGAGCACAGAACAAGAAACTCCACAAACGAGTTCTGTGATCTCCTCGTTTCCTCCACAGCAAACATCTGGATGAGGTCATGCCACAGCTGTACAGACATCATCTGCCCTTAAGAGAATAATAACGTATAAAAGTAATACAGTGATGCATAATCGAGAGGTAGAGCCGGTTGTACAGTCCACATGTGACTGGGTGGACGCGCAATGACAGGATTTGGACGCGCTCTTTTACGCGCCGACATGCCGGTTGTGCTTTCCACAAACTCGGTATCTTGCGGTACTGGTGTCTCGCAGATTTTGGGTATTGGGTAATGAGAGGTCAGACCACCCATTACCCAATACCCAAAATCTGCGAGATACCAGTACCACAAGATACCGAATTCGTGGAAAGCACAAGAGACACGCCCATTACCGCGCCCACAATGTGCTTAAGGGAGTCGGCATAATGGGTAGCAGGTTTAGGGAGGTGGAAGATTGCATTAGCGGTTGGCAGAGGCTCCTAAATCTGAGATTTGCAGGTAATGGGTAGCAGGAGGTGCAAGATAGGGCCCCAAGTGTTGATTTTTAATTCACTCCTGTTCAGTGTATATCCAAATCTACTCCTATACTATAAAATGCTTGCATTTAATGAGAAAGAACAACAAACACTGTAATTATGCGCATGTCTTCATTTATTATTTAACAATAACTGACAGCACACGTCCTGTTTCCCAGAATTCCCTCCAGAAGAACAGTCAACACACGGTCATCTTTAAAGTTTGCCCACTACAATGAGAACACTTGAAGACAAATTCAACAATTTTTCAACAATAAAAACACTACTCAATGCTGCATTAGATGGCAATATGGCACTATATAAAGGGAGGAATCAGTTGTTCCATACGCCAGTAGAACATCAACTGGTTTGAAGTACAACAGCTCTTTGACATCAAACACTTTAAGCATCCCGCTTGGTTTCAGTGCAACGTTGAATGCACGCTAATGTTCATCAAAACCAATCGTTTCTACATCTGAACCAATAAGAACAACCTGTTCATCTTTTACAGTAGTTTTGATCTAAATAAACACAGGCATTTCAATGGCTGCGGTTACATGATGTTTAATTCCGGATTAAATAATTCCGAATTAAATAATTCTGAATTAAACTATTTTCCTTCGAGTTTACATGGAAATAGTAATTCTGAATTGAGGTTTACATGGAAATCACGTTTGTTCGGCTTTATCCAACTCCGCTTTAGGTCTGGGGGTTGGGAAGGGTTCTGATTGGATGGGGGGGCGGACGTCTTTACATCTACCGGAAGAAAACAAACTTAGCTAACTGGTTAGCAACAACATTCCACTTATTTTTGACCTGGGTGGCGTCTCTATCTGTGAAACCTCCTTCATTTAACCTGGCCGCTTTGAAAAGCTCACAATTTTTATGTTTCCTGCCATCTGTTCTTTTAATTATTTCCAGTTCCTCCAAGTTATTTATTAAATAAATCGTCTCTGCTCTTGAACACCGTTTACTGCGTGCCGCCATCTTGAAACTTTGTTTTGAAAACAAGCCCAGCGCGGAATATAAGCGTCATGGCGACAGACGGGCAAGAGAACTAGCATGCGCAGAAAGACGGGAATTAATTTAAACAGGAATGAGTGTAAACATGACCGCGGAATTATTTAATTCAGAATTAAAATGGGAATAAACCAGCCACTTACTTCGGAATTAAGTTTAATTCGGAATTGACATTTTCATATGGAATTAGGTGTTTACATGGTAACTTTTATTCGGAGTTAACTTTAATTCTGAATTAAAGAGGAATTAAACTTCCCATGTAAATGCACTGAATGGCTACCTCAACACATACAATTAAGTCACGGCGATATTCAGTACCGTGGTGCATGTTATGACATTTACATTATGCTCAATTTGCTCTGCATGTTTTGTATTCAAATGTTTTCTAAAACCTGAAAAAGGTGCCACATATATGACAACATCCTGCATGAGCACATTTCAGGCGAAGCGATTTACCAGGACAGAAACCATGAAATAATCGAATATGCCTTCACAAGCAAGTTGGTACTTGCAAAATGGCCCTAACAAACAAAACAAATCATCCCCACTAGCGTAATACTCCAGCTCTAACCTCCGCAACTTGAGGGCTCTCCTTGACTTTTCCCATGTCTATGTTGTACACAGTTGTTTGGATGAAGGTGTACGTGTTGTGGAGCACCTGATTGTACGAGGTTCCAAACACAAAGTGTGCCTTGAAGAGTTCATGGAAAGCGCCTGGAGAACTGGTTCACCTGCATGGGATGGCCTGCTTGTCCAGAATGATCAAGTAGTCATGGATGGTGCTCTTCTTCGTCCCAACGGCTAGCAGATATGGCTGAGTGATGCTGATGATGGCGTCAAGATATTGCTGGATGCTTGTTCCACTCTGAGTACAAAGGAATGTTATAAATTTAAAAAAAAAAAAAAAAAACACAATGATTAAAATGGGGAAAATATTATCAGATCCAATAGGTTTAACTGCTAGTGTTACCGTCGTAGAACAAAACAATGTTTTT
>JAGFBZ010001777.1:0-12500 GCA_018398805.1 Hirundichthys speculiger
GTTGGTTCTGCAGGGATCTCAACCTAAAGAAAAAGAAGAAAAAAAAATTAAAAGTCAGCCATTTTGACCCGAAGTCAGTGCTGAATGAACAGCTCCACTGAGGAAATACAGCAAATATGGAAAATCGTCGAAGCTATATTTCACCAAATGAGTTAAATCTTTGCAGTTACAGTTAAATAAACTGCAGACTCCGTTGCTATGGGAGCCCTGAAGGAGGAATATGTTTTTTTTTTTAATACTTTGTCCTGACTTGCTGACAAGTGTGCTCTTAAAACAGATTAAAATGTAAGTTATGATTCAGAATATTCAATAAATGAAACTCGAACAATAAAACGTATTGTGAGAGCGTCAGAGATGCTGCTGACGGTGGATCAGATATGGAGGCTGTTAATATCTGGACTGTAGCTTCCATTGTTGTCTGAGCTTCAGCAGCGTTGCTGTCATGATTTTCATCTTCACCCTTTTCCTTTCACACACGAGTCAGAAGGTTTCTGTGCCTCAGACGCCTCAGACGACCTTTTAACGTGAGGCCGTCTGCAGCAGAGAGGTTAACACATCCAGCTGTCATATTCCCGGTCACGTCTGATTCCAGCTTAAAGCCCGCCGTTTCAAAGAAACTCCGGCTTAGCTGAACTCTTTCCTTCGGTTGTGAACCCCCTCAGGGTCGATCATGAGTTGGTGGTGACTTCGTTCGCTCAAATAAATGCTCTTAAGTTCAGAACACTTTTTTTTTTGTTTCATGACGCGTCTCCTTAAAGCAGCACAGAGGAACATTTGCAGTCTTTAGCTCAGCGGGTCCCCCTGCAGGCGTGGAGGTTAACTCTCATTTATGACACTAAGGGTCAACTCCAATAGAGAAGTGTAAGTGTTGTCCCAATTCTCAGAACGTCAAGTTGAGGAACAAGTTTGTAAGTTTGTAAGGCTGTATCGCCCTCAATACAATACAAAATTGAAAAAAATTCAAACGAAGCACACAAGGCTGAAGCGAAACCCATCACATCAAGAACGAATCTTGGGAAGCAACAAGAGCAGACAGGGGAGGCCCCATGAACCAATATCGAGACCTGTGATTGGCTGCTATGACGGGCATTACTGTGCCGTCGGTTGTCTGTATGCTGATTGGCTGACGCGTGTCCCAGCATCTCCCATCACTTCCTCTCGTCAGCTACACAGACAAGAGATCGTCAAAGTGAGTGTACCTTCCGTAGATTTTGCGTACGCGCAAACATGTACATCCACATCGCGGTTTTCACCACTCGCGGGGGGGGGGTCACAGCCCCCATTAACCACGAAGTGTATAGAGATTCTCCAACACCACCCTTGGAAGTAAGGGCTACCCAGAAGGCATTGCGTATTTTTGCCAAGACATTCTTGAAAAGGATTGCACCAAAAAAAGCTAGCTTCAAATGTCTTTTTTTAGTGAATATAGATATAAATGTTACGAAACCATCTCATTGTCTTTGTTATACACACACACACACATATATATATATATATATATATATATATATATCATCTTATATATAGATATATATATATATATATCGACCAGCCCACCCATCATCAGCTGAACCAAACAGGCGGGAAACAAAGGGCCAATTCCAATTCCTCCCTTAACCCTCAATCTTGGCCCTCCAAAGTGTGTAAGCGCTATCTTGTGACTTAGAAATGGGACACCACATGAGTGCAGTTACATCTTCAGACTGTGGGGGGGCGGCCTCACTGCAAAGCTACATCCATTCTGTCAAGAAAACGATGACGAAGAAGAAGAAGAAGAAGGAGAAGAAGACATAGGAGAGGAATAAGATAATGTAAATATATTAAACAAAGACAGTAAGATAGTTTTGTAACATTTATATCTTTATTAACAACGGAAATACTTACATTTCTAGCTAGACAAAGACGTCTTGCCGAAAATACGCAATGCCTCCTGGGTAGCTCATACTTCCGAGGGTGGTGCCGGAGAATCTCAATATTGAGGGCGATACAGCCCCCAAACTTGTTTCTCAACTTGACTTTCTAAGAATCGGGACAACACTTGTACTTAACGGGAGCGCGCATTTTTGAGATTGAGGGTTAAGGGAGGAATTGGAATTCACCCTGAATATTCCTTCAGGCGGGCAACAAAACATCACAGAAAATCCAGCCCAGAAATCACCCACAAACAGCTGTGAACAGAGACTGGACAGAAGAAACGAGGTCCAGGGCTCCTGCTGGGTCTAAGGAGGCTCACCTGGGGAGGAGACACCAGACCGGAGACGAGGTCACGAGAAAAACGTGTAGCGGTCGCATCATCAGATCTCTTCAAATGCACCATATGACCGTCGTACATGCACTCCAGACCACGCCTTCATTAGTGCTGCTTATCTCTCATGTAGCACTCTTCCTTTTTTTTAAAACTGTCTCTAATCGTCCTGTGTCTCTCACACACACGCCATGGAAGTGTGTGTGTGTGTGTGTGTGTGTTCTTGCCGAGCATATTAGGGCTCGTTAAGTGGTGAGAACTGCGCAGAAGTGTGGGATCAGTCAGCTCTAATGAGCCCTGTTGACTCCCTCCTCACGCTGCCTTTTAACTGCGACATACTGGACACGCACACACACACACACACACACACACACACCCGTTCCTCACGCACGTCTGCAGCAGACATGCTAGCCGGGCCGCCGCAGCAGGATGACCCCGGTGGGCGCCGGAGCGCACGCCACTGATTTCTATTAACGACTCGTAGCCGCGGCGCACGTTTCATTGATGCGGAAGGTATTTGCAGGTAACGACCCTCACATGTTGGTTTTTCAACAAAGCGGCAGAAAAAGAAGAGGAAGAAATTCCATTTGAGCTTTTTCACTGACCCGAGCACAAAAAAAAAAAAAAAAGGCCACCTGTCCTTCACACGACTGCCCTCGCTCACTCACGGAAACAGCCGCCTTTTTCTGCTGCTTTGATCCGTGCTGGTTATCGGGCCTCGTGTTGGAGGTTGTCTTCTATCAGCTCTCAGCATCAGCAGAGTCAGCTAGAAACACACCGTTTATTTCCTCCGCTCTTTCATCACTCCACCAGTGGAAAAGCTACCTTCTCCTCTAGGGATGTAACGGTATGGAAAATTTTATATCTTGATTATAGTGACCAAATTATCACGGTTTACGATATTATCGCGATATTCTTAATTGCTGTACAAATGTTAAAAAAAACACATACATTTAAATAATTTCACACAATGTTGTGATTTTCTTGTCATACTAAAAAGTCAGAAGCCAAAATTTTATCAAAATAAAACTTTCACATTAAAAGGGCAAACAACTGGCACAGAAAGAGGTTTTATTTTAAATGAACAAAATAAATGACAGGAACAAAGCTTATTTGTCTGGTGCAAATTTAAATAAACACTTTAACAACCATAGTAGGTCAAAATATGCAAACATTGTAGTGCAAGTTCAAATAAAAAAAAACTTTGGACTTTAAGCTGAACCTTAAATACGTATAAATGTGCAAATAAAGAAACAGTTGTTTAGGAGCCAAATATGTTGTTCTGAATTGTAGTTCACTCTGTGTGTCTGTGGGTGTCGCTGTGTTGTTACCTGAGGGTCAGGTATAAAGGTAGCTGCCTGTTTTATTATTTTGACCCGAAGGGGCAAAAGGTTTTTGACCGCTGTGGCGCTAACTGCCGGCGTTATGGTTGTCGGATCAGTTAATGGATTAAATTAATATTTTAACTGCATCAGAAGAACATCGTACCGGTCATTTTCGATCAACACGCCACGGCAAGGTTTACGAAATGCGAGTTAGCGAAGCGCGTCGACCAGGTTACTCTTGGTCAAACATCTCAGTAGCTTGAAGCATTAGCTTTAGCTCCTTCAAGTTGCTTCTACAAATTACAATAAAATGTAAACAAGTGCTCTGTAGACAGGATAACTGTCCTCCACCAGTTGTCCCTCTGCATTATTAAAAAAAATAAATAAATATGCCTAGACCTCGGAATTCGTCATTTTAGTGGGTTGGTAAATGTCCTGCGTGCTATTGCCGGTTTCCGCCATGCTAACGTTACGATGCCGATGTTACAAGCTACATATTCACGTGAGACACAGTCGCGAGTCGGTCGCAAACTTGAATTACGCTGATATTGCGTATCCTGGTAATCAACCACGATAATTAGATGAAGTCAAACATAAAAGGTAATTGTTATCACGTAAAATTTCACCGCGCTTTACCATAATACCGGTAACCGTTCCATCCCTATTCTCCTCCTCCATAAACCTCCCCATCTTTCTTACCCCTTTTCCAGAAATTCTTCTTCTCCCCGTCTTCTCCTTTAACCCCTGTTCGTTCAAACAAACCTCTTCAAATTCCCCGTCTCCCTCTCCTCATCATCTCCCCGTCGCTTTGCATGCTGGGCATCACTCCTTACAGCTCATCCCCCCCCCTCCTCTCCTCCGTCTCTCCATCTTATCTGCCGCGCGGCCGAAAGGTCACGTCCGTGTTGTTTGTCGTCGAAATAAGCGGCACGCCGCTTCGTTGCGATCTCTGATGAGATATGGAAGCGTGTACGTGCGCGCGCACGCATCGACCTGCCCTCTCTCATCTCGTTCTTCACCCACCTCGCTTCCTCCCCGGATCCGTCGCTCCGGCCCCCGCTGACCACACAGCAGTTCCCATTGATCCGGCCGGCACCACTCCCAACTTCTGTTTGGTTTACCGTGGAGGGGGGGGGGCGGCGCCGGCCACCGGCCCCGTGCTTCTCTAAATGTCAGCGCATGTAGGTTAATGACTGTTCGCAAACACTCGCAGACCGGCTTCAACATGACTGAAATGTCTGTATATTGTCACTCCATGTTCACACGTGTTGGTTTAGTTCTCCTTGTTAAGATGCTGCCGTCCCAGCATGCAGCTGCCTCACCGCCGTCCCAGCATGCAGCTGCTGTCCAGATGGTTCAGAGTCAAACGAAACCGGTGTTTTCTGAACCTTCGGATTCAGATTCATCCACTTGCACAATGGCTGTACGTGTGTGTGTGTGTTTACATGTATGTGTGTCGCACACATGCACTTTAATACCGTCACCGCCACCGAGGGCTTGCTAGACAGATGGCCTGATTTAGCGACTACAGATTACAAGCCGTCATGGCCTCGCGCAAAATTCACCCGGGCCAGAACAACGAACGAGTTTCCCGTCCTGTCGGGATCCGCTCTTATTATGACTGGAGGGGTCGGATCGGGTCTGGGTCGCCCCCCCCCCCCACTGCTCATCTCGTGTTGAGAACGTCAGTAATTGACCCGCGCCTCTCCTTCCTCCGCAGGTCCATACGGACTTCCTCCGAAGAAGGAGCCGCCGGGACCTGGCGGAAACCCAGGTAAGCAGGAAACCGAAGGGAGGCTTAATCCGTCCATAAAATGGATGGAGGGAATGGGGGAAGATTGGTAAATAAAAAGAAAGGTAGCGGGCGGAGGGAGGGAGGGATGGAGGGATGGAGGGAGGAGGCGACAGATGGAGAATGTGCAGTGGTGACATCTGCGGATCTCGCTGTTTAATTCCATATTTCTCTCCTCTCTCCATCCCTCTCCTCCTCCGCCTCCCTTCCAGCGATGCTGCGGGCGGGAACGGATGGCTAATCGCTACCATGGGAGGGAGGAGGGGGAGGGGGGGGGAGAAAAAGGGAAAAGGGGGCATTTCGGAGAGTTATCACTGTCATTAGTTTGGACAGACTTGACTCGCCGGTTCTGTCCTGAGACGGAGATGGAAAGACAAAGGGAGCGATAAAAAGAAATATGGATGAAGGGAAGACGAGGGAAAAGGGAAGACGAGGCACGAGGGAGGGATGAGGAGGAGAAAGAAAAGAATAATTGAAAAGCAAAGAGGAGACGGGAATCCAACGAGGAGATGAAAGAGGAGATTCACCTCGAAGTCGTTCGGCAGACGCGAAGGAACGCGACTCGCCGCGCCATCCTCCTCCTTCTTCTTCTTCTTCTTCTTTCCTTTTCTTTTTAAACGGTGAATTTATAGACGCCAGCTAACGCGCGAATTGATGCGTTCGCACCTCCTCCAATCACTTCCCCGTGAGGCCGCGTCCGCGCCTTCAGCCGAACGTGTGAAACGAATCTTCACGATGTGAATGACTCAACCGCACACACAACCAGAGACTTCGCACGCTTCCGACTCTCGGACGCCGACGCGTCGTAACGGCGGGCTCGGCCGCACGTCTGAAAAACTGACACAACAACTCCTGGTTCTCGCCGGTTTTCCTTTTCTGCTCGTTACCATTCCGGTTACCGTCACCGGCGCTGCTTTTCTTTGGAGGAGTTTTCTTTCCGTGTCGCCTGATTTTGCCACTCAGCCAAGTCGAAACACGCCGACAATTATACACTCGCTGCTAATTCACTCTTCACGCTCCGCTGAGGACGAACATCCATAAACTCGCTCCATATCTGAGGGTAAGATGCTCCCGGTGATTGTTGTCTCTATCGCGTGATGGGGGGGGGCTCATGTGATTAAATTATGGAGGTTTGCATAGTTTCGGTTTCAATATTCATATATTCAGCTGATTATTTCTGTAAGATAAACACAAGTAAATGAAAGTGTCTCTGGTGGCTCGCCGTTCTGGCCCTGATCAGGAGTCATCAGTTTTAGCTCTCGGCCGTGATCACGACGCGACTTGAATTTCAACTCCCACCTGGACTTATCAGCATAAGCGTTTGTTTGTCCTTTACCTTCTTTCCTGCACGTTTTGTTTATTTGCAATATGGAAAAACGGTAATAATGAATCCTGACTTGAATTTCTTGCAAGTTGTGGGTTTTTAACGCAGCACGACTACCAGGGGCGATTCTAGAGTCAGAGCTTTAAGGGGTGCTGAGCCCCCAATGAGCCCCACCACAACCCACAAGTAACGTTAGCAAGAAGAGGACGATACCATTAGGCGGGGTCGTTTTCATTTTCATTCTTAAAATATAAATTTAAACCGCAAACTATGGATTAAGTTTTGGACATTATCTAAGCCTGTCAAATGCGAACAAAAATTTTAGAATAACAACAATTCTTACTCCAGGTTTTTGGGGTGCTGAAGCACCCCTAAAAAAGGGCTAGCCTCGCCCTTTCTACTGCTAAATGGAAAGACAGGAGTGTGTGTGTGTGTCAGGGAGGCAGTCGTGACAATGCGGTACAGTGATCCCTTATTTTTTGTGGTTAATGGGGACCCCCCCCCCCCCCCCCCCCACGAAAGATAAAAATCCGCGAACTGGAGCCGGAGCCCCCCGAGCCTAAATAATGTGTCAAACTGTGGTCTTTCTGTTACCTTCACAGCCTCTGGTCTCTGAACCGTAGTAAAGAAACGGCTCTTTCATCTAACTCCTTTTTCATTCTGCCGTCCCACGACGCACACTACATTACCCATAAGGCCACACCATTACCCATAAGGCCACCTTCTTAAAGGGGCCAGGCTGGCTCACAGCATTTGTTCGCTGCAAGAGAACGCGCACAACATCCTGTGATGTTTCCGCAATTTTTTCTTGATTTTTTTTTTTTTTAATATGATACATTTCTGAAAAAAATTAGGATACAAGCAAAGCCGCCACAGCGGCGTAGTACAAGGATAAAAGCCGGGGGATCTGGAGGACAAGTGGGAACACGGAGTAGCATGGTGGGTTGCGCAACAGTGAAGCACCGCCAATGGACCGACAAGGGGAGCGTGCACGAGTCAGACGAGTCAGTCAATTTCCGAGTTCCTTGTTAAGAGCTCAGAAGTCGGAATTTCCGAGTTCCCCCCCCCCCCCCCCCCCGCTGAGGTCGTAGCTCATGTAGCTGGAGAATCCAACATAGCTGCTGTTCAACGAAGTCAAGTCTCGGCTAATTCTAAATAAATGTTTTATTTTGTACTCTTGACCTCTAAGATAAACAGAGCTCGCCGCTAAGATGGAGCGCTTTCAAAATAAAACGAGAAATGAAGCTTGACGGTCCAGACGCGACCACGACTGGACCTGTTGCACGTTTATCTCCTGAGGTGAAGTTCATTAACAGTTAAGCTCTGCGGCTTGAAAGAGCGAACTTATAAGACCAAAGGCAGAAACGCAGAGGAGACGTGGAAGGAGGAGGATGAAAGGTAAAGGAAGAGGATATAACACAGAGAGCTGGTGAAAAGCAGCAGCCATTATGGGGGTGAAGAGCGAGGGATGCTGGGTATAATGGAGGGAGGAAGAGAGCGAGAGGAGCCACGGGGAGCCTAATGGACAGCTAGCATTAGGGCTTTGCTCCCAGTCCAGCCCAGCGCAGTGGGGGGGCTGAACAGCAGGACTGGGGGGGGGGGTGGGGGGTGTTTGTGCTGTTTGGCACCGAGCTCAGAGTGAGTCGGGTCATTACGTTCCACAATAAGTTAAAGATGGAGAGAACCACGGAGGAGATGTAGCAGAGAGAGGGATGTTGTGCCAGGAATAATGATGGACCAATCCACAGGCTCCGTTTCAGCCTTAACCACTAACCAGCTCACAGCTCGCCCTCGCACGATCCGGCCGCCGCCGCCGTCCCGCTCTATAAACGGGCGCACACTCACGCACACCTCCAGACTGGCGCTCACCTGCCGCGCTCTGACCCGACCACCTGCAGAGGACGAGCCTCGGCTCGGACGGAGGGAGCGACGGGCCGACAGACGGACAGGCGGGAGAGCTAGCGGAGTGTGTGGTCTGGCGGCAGCAGCGGCGGGAGGAGGCCGCCTTCATGTGGCGGGCTGCTATACTAAGAAAACACAGTCGTTAGGGTTAGAGAAACAGCGCCCGTTACCTTGAAACACGCCGCGGCTTCGCCAGGCTCTCCACAGAAGCATAACACCGCGCGGCGCGCTAACGCCGACCCCAGACATTCCTCCGTTTTATACGCGCCGCCGTCCACTTCATCGCAAACGTAACGCGACCACAAATGAGCCTCTGCTGCATTCCAGCGGGCGAAGTCCACCTGTTGATGGGAGCCGCCGTTACTCATATTACTACGGCACACGGCAATAAAGAAAAGAAACAAAAAAAATAAACGGTACTCTTTGTTTTAAAAGGCTAAAGTTGTAAAAGCCAGCTGTGTTTTTGCTTTGGCATATTTGAGGTGATTTATAGGCGTGTGATCATGTAGAAGAAAATACACCCTTTTATTTCTGTTCGGGAATTTTACATATCGGGACAATGAAATAAAATAAAATAAAAAAAAAACTGGCAGGCCTCAAAATTATGCAAATGCAGCCTCAGATGAGCGACGCTGAGGTACGCATCGCTCTGTGTCGGCGCTTGTTTATCCAGCCAGGATGCAGGAGCCGTCTGTTTCAGACCTAATTATACCCGCTGAGTAAACAGCTTGCAGCGCCGCGATTAGCGGCGGGAACTTGAAGGAGCTTCTGTATGACGGCCCGTGTCATTGTTTCCGTCGCGTCATCTCGTCCCACGTCTACGTTACCGTGTTTTCACCCAGGGCTTCGTCACTCTTGTACTTCACGTCTCCTCACGTCCCGGTTTTAGCTGCTAGACGGACGGCGTCGCGTTCAACTCTAGAGTTCTCTGGTGTACAGAGACGTTTGTGGACCCCCCCGACCCCTAAAGGGCGCCCAGACCCCAAGGCTGTACGGCGAGCCCTGGTCATCAACCTCCCGCCGCCGTGCTCCACAGTTGGTTCAGAGGCGCTCTGCCGTGTTCTTCTTATAGCTACATTTAACACGCTAACTCAGGCTTGTAGAGCATGCTAGGATGTCCACTTCTGAGAATGCTTCTTTGAAGACTTTTACAGGGAAAAAGGTTTTTCATTGTTGAATATAGTCTGGACTAGGGATATAACGATAACGAAAAATTTGACATCTCGATTATAGTGACCAAATTATCACGGTTTACAATATTATCGCGGTATTCTTCATTGCAGTAAAAATGTCCGAAAAACACATACATTTAAATAAGTTAAAAAAATCTTGTGATTTTCTTCTCATACTAAAACATCAGAAACCAAAATTTTATCAAAATGAATCTTTCACATTAAAAGGACAAACAACTGGCACAGAAAGAGGTTTTATTTTAAATGAACAAAAAAATAACAGGAACAAAGCTGATTTGTCTGATGCAAATTTAAATAAACACTTTAACAACCATAGTAGGTCAAAATATGCAAACAATTATCAGGAACAAAAATTATAGTGCAAGTTCAAATGAAATATACTTTTGACTTTAAGTTGAACCTTAAATACATATAAATGTGCAAATAAAGAAACAGTTGTTTAGGAGCCAACTATGTTGTTCTGAATTGTAGTTCACTCTGTGTGTCTGTGGGTGTCGCTGTGTTGTTACCTGAGGGTCAGGTATAAAGGTAGCTGCTGCTGTTATTGGTTAGGTGTTTGACCCTGAAGGGTAAAAGGTGTTTTTTGACCGCTGTGGCGCTAACTGCTAGCGTTATGGTTGTCGGATCAGTTAATGGAATAAATTAATATTTTAACTGCATCAGAAGAACATCGTTCTGGTCATTTTTCGATCAACATGCAACAGTAACGTTTACGAAATGCGAGTTAGCGAAGCGCGTCGACCAGGTTACTCTTGGTCAAACATCTCAGTAGCTTGAAGCATTAGCCTTAGCTCCTTCAAGTTGCTTGTACAAATTACAATAAAATGTAAACAAGTGCTCTGCAGACACGATAACTGTCCTCCACCAGTTGTCCCTCTGCATTCATAAAAAAAAAAAAAATTTAATCCTTTTAGTTGGTTGATAAATGTCCTGCGTGCTATCGCCAGTTTCCGCCATGCTAACGTTACAATGCCGATGTTACAAGCTACATATTCACGCGACACACAGTCGCGAATCACTCGCAGACTTGAATGAGGCTGATATTACACATCCTGGTAATCGACCGCGATAATCAGATGAAGTCAAACATAAACAGTAATCGTTATCGCGTAAAATTTTACCGTAATACCGCTAACCGTCCCATCCCTAGTCTGGATGTGACCTTATAACCGCTCCCAGACTGATAGCGAGTCCTTTCTACCTCGAAGAGCCTTTTTTTTCACTCTGTCCTGTTGCAGAAGTAACAAAAGCACTTTTTTTCTACTGCCGATGTCGGACTAATGTTGTTCTGCGGTTTTGTTTCAGGTGCCGCAGGAAACAACACCCGCGGGTCTCAAGGGTCTTTCGGAAACGGCGGCAGCAACGAGAACGGGCCCCTCCAGTCTTCAAACATCGCCCTGATCGCCGGTGCGGCGGGAGGCTCCGCCTTCCTCCTCCTGGTCACCGCCGTCATCTGCGTCGTGTGCTACCGGCGGCGGCACGCCAAGCACTCGGACACCCACCACCCCCCGCTGTCACTGTCGTCCCTCACCAGCCCCAAGCGGGGCGGCGGCGGCGGCCTCGCCGGCTCCAACAACAACGGCTCCGAGCCCAGCGACATCATCATCCCCCTGCGGACGTCGGACTCGGCCTTCTGCCCGCACTACGAGAAGGTGAGCGGGGACTACGGGCACCCCGTCTACATCGTCCAGGAGATGCCGCCTCAGAGCCCGGCCAACATTTACTACAAAGTATGAGACCGCCGCTGCTCTGGCCGACCGGACACACCCCGCCCCCCTCCGCCCGTCACCGACCCGACCCACCCCTCCCAGCGACGCCCGCCATCACCGTTCCAGTACCCCCCCCCCCCCCCCCACTCTTCGCCCCGTGTGCCTCCGACCCCCGGCCACAGTTGTGTCTCTAGCTGAACAAACCACCCCAACCCTTCTGTCACAGAACCGGGCCGTTGAGTACGCGTGAAGGGCGACGTCGTAAACGTACGTTACCCTTCTCAACAACGGCCCTCATGAACGGGCGAGAGGCACCGAGTGCCCCCCATCTCGTTAACTCAAAGCTTCAAAAAAAAAGAAAGAAAAAAAAAAAAAAACAGCCTCACCACTTTTCTAAGAGTACGAGGCCCGGCGCTGAGGCATGTGATGCTTCGAAAAACACGAAACGCAGAACGACAAAAAAAAAAGAAAAGAAAGGAAAAGAAAGGACTGCACCCCTGACCCCACTCTGGACCGGAGAACTCTGAATCTCAGGGGCCCCCCCCAATCCCCACCCCTCAGAGCTCTATCAGCCAATCGGAGACCAGTGCCTGCCCCCCCCCCAACCCCTCTACACCCTTGGAAGCTCTGTGGGCCCCCCCAGAGACCCCGGTCCCCCCAGAGACCCCGGTCCCCCCAAGACCCCGGTCCCCCCCCAGAGACCCCGGTCCCCCCCCAGACCCCCCCCCCCCAGAGACCCCGGCCCCCCGCCACTAACTCAACCGTAGGATCCTAGCGTGTTTGTGTTGTTTCCTCCTGAGAGAACGGGGGCCCTCGGACCCGCTGAGGCGGGACCAAGCCTCCCCCCCCCCCCTCCCCCCCACCCCGGGGCCCGATGAGGTCTGACCCAATCGGTGACACTCAGAATCTTGTATATTTTAATAAACGTGCGCGTGGCCGTGTGAGAGTGCGTACCAGTTTCGGGTTAATAATTATGGCGCCGCCGCTCCGCATTAGACGTGTGCGCGGCG
>JAGFBZ010001777.1:17500-42662 GCA_018398805.1 Hirundichthys speculiger
AGTTCTGTGGGTGAGTCTGTGTGGGTGAGTCTCTGTGGGTGAGTCTCTGTGTGGGTGAGTCTCTGTGGTGAGTCTCTGTGGGTGTGAGTCTCTGTGTGAGTCTCTGTGTGGGTGAGTCTCTGTGGGTGAGTCTCTGTGGGTGAGTCTGTGGGTGAGTCTCTGTGGGTGAGTCTCTGTGGGTGAGTCTCTGTGGGTGAGTCTCTGTGTGGGTGAGTCTCTGTGGGTGAGTCTCTGTGGGTGAGTCTCTGTGGGTGAGTCTCTGTGGGGTGAGTCTCTGTGGGTGAGTCTCTGTGTGGGTGAGTCTCTGTGGGTGAGTCTCTGTGGGTGAGTCTGTGAGTGAGTCTCTGTGTGGGTGAGTCTGTGGGTCTCTGTGTGGGTGAGTCTCTGTGGGGGGAGTCTGTGAGTCTCTGTGGGTGAGTCTTGGTCTCTGTGGGTGAGTCTCTGTGGGTGAGTCTATGTGGGTGAGTCTGTGGGTGAGTCTCTGTGTGGGTGAGTCTGTGGGTGAGTCTCTGTGTGGGTGAGTCTCTGTGCGGGTGAGTCTCTGTGGGTGAGTCTCTGTGTGGGTGAGTCTCTGTGTGGGTGAGTCTGTGGTCTCTGTGGGTGAGTCTCTGGGGGTGAGTCTCTGTGGGTGAGTGTGTGGGTGAGTCTCTGTGGTGAGTCTCTGTGGGTGAGTCTCTGGGTGGGTGGTGGGTGAGTCTCTGTGGGGTGAGTCTATGTGGGTGAGTCTCTGTGGGGGTGAGTCTCTTGGGGTGAGTCTCTGTGGGGGTGAGTCTCTGTGTGGGTGAGTCTCGTGGGTGAGTCTCTGTGGTGAGTCTCTGTGTGGGTGAGTCTCTGTGCTGTGGGGTGAGTCTCTGTGGGTGAGTCTCTGAGGGGTGAGTCTCTGTGGTGAGTCTCTGTGAGGTCTGTGGGTGAGTCTCTGTGTGGTGAGTCTCTGAGTCTTGTGGGTGAGTCTGTGTGGGTGAGTCTGTGGGTGAGTCTGTGGGTGAGTCTCTGTGTGGGTGAGTGGGGGGTGAGTCTCTGTGGGTGAGTCTCTGTGGGTGAGTCTCTGTGGGGAGTGAGTCTCTGTGTGGTGAGTCTGTGGGTGAGTCTCTGCTCTGTGTGGGTGAGTCTCTGTGGGGTGAGTCTCTGTGGTGAGTCTCTGTGTGAGTCTGTGGGTGAGTCTCTGTGTGGGTGAGTCTCTGGGGTGAGTCTCGTGGGTGAGTCTCTGTGTGGGTGAGTCTGTGGGGAGTCTGTGGGTGATCTGTGTGGGTGAGTCTCTGTGGGTGAGTCTCTGTGGGTGAGTCTCTGTGTGGGTGAGAATCTGTGGGTGAGTCTCTGTGGGTGAGTCTCTGCGGGTGAGTCTCTGTGGGTGAGTGTCTGTGTGGGTGAGTCTCTGTGGGTGAGTCTCTGTGTGGGTGAGTCTCTGTGGGTGAGTCTCTGTGGGTGAGTCTGTGGGTGAGTCTCTGAGTCTCTGTGGGTGAGTCTCTGTGTGGGGTGAGTCTCTGTGTGGGTGAGTCTCTGTGTGGTGAGTCTCTGTGGGTGAGTCTCTGTGGGTGAGTCTCTGTGTGGGTGAGTCTCTGCGGGTGGTGGTGAGTCTAGTCTGTGGGGTGAGTCTGTGGGGTGAGTCTCTGAGTCTGTGGGAGTCTGTGGGTGAGTCTCTGTGTGGGTGAGTCTCTGTGTGGGTGAGTCTGTGTGGGTGAGTCTCTGTGTGGGTGAGTCTCTGTGGGTGAGTCTCTGTGTGGGTGAGTCTCTGCGGGTGAGTCTCTGTGGGTGAGTCTCTGTGGGTGAGTCTCTGTGTGGGTGAGTCTCTGTGTGGGTGAGTCTCTGTGGGTGAGTCTCTGTGGGTGAGTCTCTGTGTGGGTGAGTCTCTGTGGGTGAGTCGGCCCGCTGACGTCGAGTCTCCCCTCTTATCTCCCCTCCAGGTGTGTCTCTGCAGGGGCTCGTGCGCTGCTCCTGCTAATAACCCTCCCGCCGGTGTTATCAGCTAGCTATCAGGCGGAGCTTTTGTAGTGTTCAGCGTTGCCTGGCAGCGTCCTGACGGAGCTAATTTCAGTCCCTCCCCTCCAGCTTTGTCGCACATTTCTACGGCAACCGTTGGCATCTCTAACGGCCCTCCGGAGCGCTCCTCCTCCGGTCGTGGATGCGTATCTGAGCGTGTGTGGCCCAGGCTGAAATTCACGGCCGGCTGCTCTCTGCTCTCTGATCTGCGATGCGTGAGAGTGGATTACCGCACGGTTCCCACCTACGCCCGACGCAAACGCGGCCGTTGATCCCGGGAGACCCTCGTCACGCCTCTGCCATGACAACGCCTGGCTGACGGCGAGCATCCGCCCACCGCCCACCTGCTAATCTGAACACCTGCAGTCGCTGCAGCGGTTTCCTCGTCTGCTCCATCGTCTCTTCGCTCTGCAAACGCAGCCGTGATCTCTGAAACCTGAATCAAGCAGCTTGTAAAGCAAAAAAGCTTATTTGCTGTGACTGAGAATTAAAATCGGGAACCTGCTCTCTAACTGGAACCGGCCCGACGATTTCCATTCGCCACCGACTTCCGACATCAACGGCGTGGCTCCAAGCCAAGGATGACCCTGGAGCTAACGCAGAGAACTGCCATCGTTCTTCTTATTCTGATTCGCAACGATGAACGGACATTCGCGACTAGCTCCCGAATTAGCGTGCTAGTGTCCTTGCCGCGTCTGAAATGGCATAATTCTGCTGTAGCTGTCGACAGCTGCGGATACAGAACAACGTCAGCGCTAGGGGTGAGTATCGGCAAGGACCTTGCAATACGATATGTATCATGATACTTGGGTCATGATATGATATTATCACGTTATCGCGATATTACAATATATTGCAATATTCTACCCAGTTAATATCAAATTAAAAATAGAGAAGAGAAAAATCAAGTTGCTGTATACAGTGATCCCTTATTTTTCGCGGTTAGTGGGGACCGGCGGCCCCCCCGCAAAGATAAAAATCCACGAACTGGAGCCGGAGCCCCCCGAGCCTAAATAATGTGTTTAAAATATGTTTAAAAACTGCAAAAATGTTGCAAAACAAGACAAAGGCTCAACTGTGGTCTTTCTGTTTCCTTCACAGCCTCTGGTCTCTGAACCGTAGTAAACAAACCCCTGGTATTGTGCTATTTTTGGCTCGTAATCAGCGGCTAACACGCTAACAACAACAAAAGAAAAAGTCTGGTTTTCTCTGCATGGAACGGGAACTTTATTCTGGCGCTGCAGGAACTTGTAACATCACACAGGTTGTATTGTTGGGCTCCTGTCGGTTAACAGAGAATGTAAATCTATCACGATGGGCTGCTGTTGATGCTCACTACACTTTTCATCTAACCCTGTTTTCATTCTGACGTCCCACGACACACACACTACATTACCCATAAGGCCACATTCTTAAAGGGGCCAGGCTGGCTCACAACATTTCTTCACTGTGAGAGAACGCGCACAACATCCTGTGATGTTTCCGCGATTTTTTCTTGATTTTTCTATTATATTATAAATTTCTGAAAAATCCACGCATAACTAAAACCGCGGAACTTAAAGCGCGAATTGGCGAGGGATCACTGTATGTTAATCAGATGATATTGATCATTCAGAGGACAAATTGAGTCAAAACTATTTGCTTCAAAACAACATATTTATTGTTTATTATTAGTGTTTTTGAACATTTAAGTAACCATTACAATATACTAAAAAAAAATCGATATTAGGAACTGAAAACTCGATATTATATTGGGCAGCCGAAAATCGCGATATATTGCCAAATCGATTTTTTTTCACACCCTTAGTCAGCACCCAGACGGTGAGAAAGAGTTCAAACCATTAGAAGTAGGAAGCTCTGCCAGAGCCGCTGGGCAGCTAGCGGTGGTGGAGTTGTGTCAGTGTTGCCTAATTTAATGTTAGATTGACGGCCAAAGGCAATAAATGAGTTTAAATTCTTGGTTTAATCGAGCCAACGTGAGGCTGTTTCTACGTGTAAGACTACTTCTCTTTAGGTTTAACGTTTCTCTGTCGGAAGTCCTGGTTGGGTTCGCCAACACGTTTTTTTCCCTTTAATGTTAATTTTGTACACAGAGTTTGATAACTTCTGGTAACACCGGCGCGCTGATCCGCCCGGCTGCAGCCTGAGCAGAGCCGATTAATCAGCCGAGGTATGTGAAAACTCCTGTGTGACTCTGCAAATCCTTAAACACAACTTGAGGCATAAATTCCTCTAATGAACCAATACACGCCTGGAATCAGACGTGCTGCTGAGAAAGCAAGTGGGCATCAGTGACCGGGTCCTCCGGGGGAACGCAAACTGATCCAAGACTGAGGCTAGTTGGGGGGAGAAAATGACTCGTCACTTAAAAGGATCATCATCTGCCTTTTTTTTTTTTTTTTTTTTTTTTAAGGTTAATGCAAAGTCCCGAGGCCTGCATAAAGTGTCTGTTATTGGCTTTGGTCTAAATACCACAAAAAAGAGTGTATTACAACCACTTTCTCAGCATTTTCACAGCTCTGTTCAAAGCAGCATTTAGAGGGCGGAGTTACCCGGCTGGCTTTGACTCCGCCCCTCCTCAACCAAGCGTGCATCTTTTAAAATCGATGTCCAACCTTTGCGCTACATGAGGCTTTGCAGAGAGCCTGAAGGCGCTTCCTGTCCGTCACAGTGTCCTGAAAAAACCAAAGGGGGCGCTCATGAGATGTTTCTCAATGAACTGGACTGAATGGGGCTAAATGGTAATTTTAGCAAATGCAGTATTGATTATATGTCAGGACTGAAATGAAAATGTGAAAACGCCCATTAATTTAAATAGTATTAAGCTGATGAACACTGACTGGGCAGTTGATGGTATTTACAGCAGATTACGCCAGGATGTCCATGGGATTCTGTCAGAAAGTCACTCTTGATGATTAAGAGAATCAAATTCTGCAAACTGGAGCCGGAGCCCCCTGAGCCTAAATAATGTGTTTAAAATATGTTTAATAACTGCAAAAAAGTAGAGAAACAAGACAAAGGCTCAACTGTGGTCTTTCTGTTACCTTCACAGCCTCTGGTCTCTGAACCGTAGTAAAGAAACTGCTCTTTCATCTAACCTCGTTTTCATTCTGCCGTCCCACGACACACACACTACATTACCCATAAGGCCACACCGTTACCCATAAGGCCACCTTCTTAAAGGGGACAGGCTGGCTCACAACATTTTTTTGCTGCGAGAGAACTCGCACAACATCCTGTGATGTTTCAGCAATTTTTTCTTGATTTTTTTTTTTTATATTATATATTTCTGAAAAAAAAATCCACAAATAACTAAATCTGCGGAACTTAAAGCACAAATTGGCGAGGGATCACTGTAGTCCCAAACCCCCGGACACGGACCGGTACCAGTCCGTGGGTCATTTGGTACCGGGCTGCAGAGAAAAAATAAATAACTTTCATTATTATGTACCGTTTGATTTATTATCGGAGCCTAAATGATGTTTTATTTTAAAAAATGACCAGATTCTGTCCATTACATCCGTCTGTGACTCTTGACGTATGACAAGACTTCAAGATTAAACCCCCAAGTTGGAAAAATGAGTAAAAACAAACGTCTTCAGAAAGTGTCTTTGCACCGAGAGGATGTTACCGATGTTCTGTTGTTATGAGGACGCTGCTAATAAAGTTGAACGTGAACACACTGCGGATTTACGTTCATAATAATATAAAGAAAATACCACAGATTTTATGGCGGTCGTATCATTTTATTTTGTCGTATTTATCCACGACACATTTTACAGACCGGTCCGTGGTGCAAAAAAAGGTTGGGGGGGGGGGGGGGGGGGGCTGATTTAAAGAATCCTTGTGGTACACTTAGCGCTTTACCAGATCTGGAGAGCGTGCCAGTGGTTTAGCAGTCCATTTGTTCCACATGCTCTCTGGATTTATGGAAGGCCGCCATCGCAGAGGAAACGGCCAGCTGAAAAGAAAATAGCAGCTGACAACACGTCGCTAACTGCAATAGCAAACCAGTAATGATGTATTAGCAAACTCATCACTGTTGCAAATTCACGGAAACCAGCGGTAATATTTCCCCTCGAAGAGGGGCTAATGCTAATCTAATAGCTGTTAAGCCATAATGAGTTTGCTCGCTCCCTTCCAGTAGGGTTTAAAGGAGGCCTGTTCAGACTATCGGGACCGCTATGGTCCCCTTATCATTACATGCTCATCATTACTCCTGCTAATCTGTTCTGCTCAATGCGCTCACAGATGAATATTAATGCCACGGAGGATGATAGCCGTATGTGCGCGCCGCATGAGCGCACACAGACAGATGCAGATCGGCGCCAAAAGTTGCGTCGCATAAAAGACGAGCGCGTACGCTCCGGCGTGCTCCCCGTGCGTTGCCAAGTGAGACGCCTGAGCTTCCTCCTCAGCTCCACGGAGGAAGGAAAGCTCGACGCGCTCAAACACACACATACGCCTCCTTCGCTGATGCTTTATCGCGGCAGCGGGGGGGAAGGGAAGAGAAAAGAATCAGTTTTAAGTGAAATCAATAGAGAGATAATCCTCTAAATTAGATTTTGAAAGGCTTCGCTGCTGATGCAAAAACTTAAAACCCAAACACCGGCGCACTTGACTCCCCGGCGAAGCAATCCTGGAGTAAGACGTGTTTTCCATGGGAATGAGCGGAGGTCAAGGATAAAAAGGAGAGTTGGGAATCAAGGAAACATCGGGAATCAGGCTAACGTCGCTGTGATTACAGTGTCAGCGTGATTAATGTAGTGCGGCGCCTTTGCGCCCAGAAGAGGGAGGCCGTGCAGAGAGCAGCGAAGGTTTGCACCTGACAGACCTGGGGACGTCGCGTCATGATTGGAGCAGAGATGAAGTGTTAAAAGGTCAAGCTGTTTGATTGGATGCAGAGGGTTTCTGCAGGAGCTCTGAGGGAGAGTAATTAAATCTCAGCAGAGGACGAGTTATCAGCCGAACATCCACGATTTTACAGCGTTGACGCTGGCGGCTCCTCTCACTCCCTCCTGCCTCTGTTTTCTCTTCCCCCTCTGTTCAACTCATTCCTCCTCCTCTTCTTTCTTCCTGTCACTCTCTCGCCTCTAGGGATGGAAAGATTTTTCCGATTCTGATTCCATTATCGATGCTGTTTAACAATTCGATTCTTTATCGATTCTAATTTGGGGAAAAAGGAGAACTAATAGTTTTATTAGCATCATTTTTTTTTTACTTAGAAGTCACGACCTTACAAACTCAACAGCGAGGTCAAAAGAGGCCCAAAGCCTGGATAACGTGTTAACTGTTGTAATATGTAACTGTGCAAATACACAAGAATGTGTAACATTTTACTAACAGATTTTTCTAGAAATTAAAAAATCTCCCTTTTAAAAGGATATATGAGCTCACTAAGCACTCAAAAATAATAACAAGGAAAGATAAATACTAGCCTCTGAACCAGCCAGACTCTCTCTCTCTCCAGTCACGGTCATCTTCTAAATGTAATGCAGAAGGCATTCGTTTAATAGCATAGCGTTAATGTTATAGCGTGTTTTACAAAGAAGCACATAGGCAGCGGGATAGCTACTTACCAGAGTTACCAGAGGTGATCTTAGCTTGGCTACTGCTGCTGGGTTGAGATCCATCAGTCCGAAGCGTCAAAAACACGACACTCGTTATCGCATGTTGTGTGTTCAAATGTTTCTGCATGTTAGCCGTGTTCCCTCCCGACGCTGTTATCTCCACTTTACAATGACTGCTAGTTGCCTTGTTGCCATCTTTCTTTGGTGAAGTGAAGCCAAACTTTGGAGCGTTTGAACCCGGTGGGTGCCATTGTTGTTTACAACTGCAATGCGCGTGCTAAACCGACGTAGCTTAATCACGTAAGTGCTTTCTGGAATTGACTGTGCGTAACTTGCGTAAATTACGTGAGATTTGTGCTGGTTGGAGTTGATAAGAGAATCCCATGGAATTGAAACACACGGAACCGGTTCTCTACCGGTACCGGTTCTCGATTCCCATCCCTACTCGCCTCCCCAGATCTTTCACTTTGCTGCCGTTAACAACGGGCCCGCTGAGCTGATCTTCTCTGAGAGGCAGGGACGGTTGGAAAATAGCGTGGCGGCTCAGTGGGGGTGGGGTGGCGTCGGACATTATGTGTCTACGGGACGTAACGGCGTTATTTCAGATGACTAACAAGTTAATGTTCCTGGGTGGATGGAGTCACTGCAGTCCCTCGCTGCTGCAGCCAACTGAAGTTAGCAGTTGGCTTGTCACGCTAGCAGCTCCCCCGTGCCCCCCCCCCCCCCCACCCACCACCACCACCACACCACCCCCACAGCCTCCAGCACACACACATGGAGCATATGCTCGCACGCAACTGAGGCCCCCAGGAAACACATGTAATAGGTGGTGTTAAATTTAAAAAAACATCCTTCCTAAATTTAGAAAGGTCCCACCATTTTCCCGACTGCTTCTGCTGATTTCCTTTTCCTGCAGACAGTTCTTACGATCGAGACAAGATTATTATTCAGCCCCTCAGAGTAATGGCATCAAATTGACAGTTTGGTAAAGCCGCTGAAATGAGCAGCAATTGTCCGATTGTGATTTACAGTAACTGAGCACGGCGGGCCTGTCAAGCTTTGGATTCCTCTGGCGTGCAGGGAGGCGTCTTAAAAGAAGAGCTCGCCATCAAAGAAGATTTGACGTTTTTTTTTAGTTTCTTAAACATCAAGAGTGTAAAGAAACAATGAAACTATACTTTCAATCTGATTTAATTTATGCAGCACGACATGACAACTAAATATTACAGTTTTAGTGTTTGAAAATCCAGTGATTCCTACACTGCAACCTCTAACCCCTGAAACGTCTAAAAACGTAGGATCATCAGTGTCTCTACTCGTCCGACCAATGTTCATCTTAAAGTTTAGCCATAAATAAAGGATCTTGGTGAAAGCACTGTTTAAAGTGAACCTTTGTCAGTTTCTGATGACATTAATACTCAAAAACTCCAAAACAGCTCCTCTGGTCCAGGGTTATAATAGTTTTGGATTTTCCATTAGTTTTAGTTTTTATTTAGTTTTTAGTTTAGTTTTTCAAATTAAATTAGTTTTAATTTGTTTTTAGAGCAGTTTTGCTAGTTTTTATTTGTTTTTGTTTTGAAATACTTAGTTTTAGTTTTTATTAGTTTCAGTGTTAGTTTTTTTTGTAAATTAGGGTTGTAATTTTGGTTCGAGTGAAGCACTGAACTTTTTGATGGCTATTAAATCACATAATCGTGTTTACATTCTGGTCTCAATAAACATATTTATCGATGCGTCTTCCCTCTTGTGGTGTTCCTGCGTATTTACTGACCAGCAGCTATCTGGTCTCCATGGAAACAGTCCATTATAGTTGCTGTTTTCTCCCGTTCCTTCCCAACGCTGACTGGCCTGCAGCTGTAGCTTCTCTGGATAAGCTAGCTTAGGCTATCTTATCCAGCTAGTCTTGGTTAGCCTTCTTGTGTGAGCTTTTCAACTGGACTTTCAGATTTGTGAGGGTTTATTCCACACATTGTATCACCTGCTTCTACAACAAGACACTTATTTTTATCGTTAACACAGTCATAGTCAAAGAAATCCCAAATAGGACTGAGACGCTTTCTACCAACTTTTGCCGCAGCATCACTACGATTTTAAACGTTTATGAGAAAAAAATACAAATACGAAGACGAAGGACATTCTTGATATTATTATAATTAATTTTAGTTTGTTTTATAAACACATAATACAGTTTCATTTGGTTATTTTTTTTTTTTTAAAAACTCTCGTTTTTATTTTATTTCAGTTAACAAAAATGTTTTTTCAATTCTAGTTTTCGTTATTTCGTTTGTTTTTGTTAACGATAATAACATTGCTCTGGTCTCAACATAAAGTCTCTAAAATGCTCCGTTACTACAGTGATCCAGCTCGGATTAGTGCTTTTAAAATTAATCACTCCCTTTCACATCATAACGCCACGCTGCTTATGAAATTTCTGCAGGTAGTTTTGAATTTCTTCTTTTTTTCCTAACTTCTTTAAAGATGAGTTTCCTTAACAATGGGCTCCAACAAAGCCTAGCTAGCTGAAGAATACGACAAATCCAGACAAACTGAAGACTTGGCGCCGGAGCGAAATAGAGAAACAAGAAGGAGGAAGTTCAAACCGTTTCTTATGGATCGTCATACGGACCGTGAGATGACTGGTAAATAAAACGGATGAGCCCGAAGCGATAATGAGGTCATGGAGGAATTCAGGTTGCAGGGAAGTCTTCCAGACTCCAGTCTCTCTGTTCACACTACAAGACCAGACCGAGACCAGACCGAGACCGTAGACGGAGCGGTAAGAGTACCGGAGGAGGCAGCTTCTGTTTTTAACAGATGTAAAATGGTTCCAGAAACATCACAGAACTACGGTTTTATTTATACATTACATCATAGCTACAGCTGAAACTGTCATAGAGGTGATATAAAAAAACAAACATTAAAAAACTGTAGAAGTATTAGCAGTGTAGACGTGGCTGAAAATGGTGTTTCCCTTTCTGTATCTCCAGTTTGACCCAAACGTGTCACAGACGTTGCGTCCAGACTTCGGGGAATCGTGTCCCTCCTGACACGTCTCCTTGACAGCATTAACCAAACCGTGGCGTCGTATGTCACGTCGGCGCCCGAAGCAAGACATCAGAAAACATTTCTACTCCACCTGCTGCAGCCCAACTGGTTTTACATTTGCCAAAACAAATTAACTGACCTTCAAGTTCGAGGCCTTTTCTCTGGTGAAAACCAGGAGATAAATAAAACCTGTTTGAGCACGCTTTTCCTGGGTGAGCTCAGGGCTCAGCGAGAGGATTAAGGCTGAAAAAAAAAAAAAACAAGTCTGTGCTTTATTTCTCTTTCATTACAACAGCGGTTCATCTCAGGAAAACGCTGCTTCTTATTATTTCCACATCTTAAAGAGTGACTCATGAGCCGGTGAGTGATGAGCTTTCAGCATGAATGTAAAGCATCTCAGTCCTCGAACAGAATGAAATGTACATCAGTTGCACGCTGGAAAATCTTGGAATTGATTATCTTTTTTTTTTTATTTCCAACACATGCCAGCCACAGAGCTATTTATAAGAAAAGTTTGCATCATTTGGCAACTATAGTTAGTTACACGCCATTAAATATGCAAGCTGCAGCTACATGTGGGAGCCCTCCGTCATCTACATGAAATGAGAGACCGGCTGCTCCAGAAATCACTTTCACTTGCATGTTTGTTTCAGTGTGAACTGCATCCACGTTGATGCACATATATGTCATGAGGTGGAGTCAGGTCCCGTCCATAGACTGTATAAGAAGAACTGGGCAAACCCTCTGTGACATCACCCACAGATCAGATCTGTCCATCTATCCTCATTTCTGATGTCGCTACAGAAACGTTTCAAATCGGTTCTGCCAGAGCTGAAACGAGGCCCCGCGGAGCTCAGACTGAGCTCCACCGGGACCAGACAGCGCTCAAATAGCTGACTGAGGGTGGAAACCCCGATGGAGGTTCAGGGACATGGTCAACTGCTGCCTAGCAGTCTGGTCGGTCCCTCTGGAGGCATCCAGGCCAAACTGGAAGCTAGCTTGTCTGGAGGTGCTGCCAGGACAAGCAGCTGATGAGCTCGAGACCATCTTCCCGTTAGAGGCGGAGTCTGTAGCTGCTGGGATTTTGGACGCAGCTCCTTGTGGTCTTTTTAAGGAACTGCAGTTGAATTTTCTATTCTTCTGAGATCGAAGACCAAGTCTAATGCGGCCCCTTTATTCTACCGAAGGTTAACGTTCACGTCAACGTTCACGAGACGGCTTGTGGCCGTGTGTCATGATGTCACTGACCTAGCCAACAGGAAACAGCGATACAGCTCCTTTAGTTTTAAGATAAGGTACATATCAGAAGTGGCCAGCCCTGGTCCTCAAGAGCTGATGGTGATCCATTCATATGAATCAGGTGTGTTGTGGCAGGATACATCTAAGACTTGTAGGGTTGCGGTTCGCGAGGACGAGGGTTGGCCACCCTTGATCTATATGAAGACTGCTTTCGATTTTAGAAGCAAAAACCGTGGCTAGCACACCAACGAAATACTGATCCGTTTCTGCCTCATACAAACAATTTTTAGTTTTGTTTCCACAATAACTGGGAAGAGATTTGTAGCTAGTTGTGACGGTGCAACAGACACGTCCCAGCTAGAGGTGGATCGTTTCTAATGCAGAGGTGTATGCGCGTAATCTTGGTAGCTGCGATGCCTCCGGTCCACAACATTCAGACGCTGGATCTGGTTCTGGCTGGATTTCTGGACTTGCCACCGCTGAAAACGCAAACGATCGCTCAGCGTTTTGTATATTGTATCTCGGTTAGGAGATCTGTAAAAGCAACTGCACTGGTGCGCCTTCATGACCTGCCCCCTGGTGGGAAACTTCGACCAAACAGAAAACTCGCGATACAATATGATACGATACGATACGATACGATACACGATATTCGGCCCACAATACAATATATATATCGATATTCGTACGATACATTTACATCATTTTCTGAAAGATTTTAAAGGGACAAAGTGATTTTGGTGACATCTTGTGAGTGTTCCAATGACTTAGTTTGAATTAATTGAACTGAAAGCATCAATTACACATTACATGGCTGACAGGCAGCTTGCAAATGCTGGACAAAATGAATAAAAGATGTGTTGAGAAAAATAGTTTCATTTATTTAAACAGTGCAAATTGTTGCTTGCAAGCTTTTAAAGGTGGGACACGGGGGTTTTGAAGAAGCTTAGAATATTGATACCGGCGGTGGAAAAATCGATACTCTCAGCTCTACTTCAGACTACGCAGTTTGATTCACAGGAAGTTGTACCCGTCCTGATATCGTCCTGAACTGTCTGAAGGTTTGACGAGGAAGGAAATGTGCACGTACCCTGGACACGAAAAGACCATCCGATGCTCGTTTTAAAAGTATTACAGGCAGTTGCAACCGCAAAAGAGTAAAACAACATTGTTGTGCGGCAACATATTATAGACAAGCACATTCCTCGCTCAGAAAAGGAAACTGAGCCGGCTTTAAACAAACCACATTCACAGAGAAATTCCAGTCCAACCCTTCAAAACAAACCCCTCTCTGCACGCTGCTGCACCACGAGTCATGTTCACTTCCACGAAAAGATAGAAAATAAATAGAAACTTGGATTGCAAGTTCATTGCTGAAGCAAAGCAGTGGTTCAACGTTCTCATGAAGACGCTGCTGTCACGTCATCGGGGTGGTCTCCTGGTTAGACGGACCGCCGCCTCTCGTCACCAACATCTACGCTGCTCAAATGTCCACGAGCAGGACGAGCGGCGGTCTGTGAACGGAGAAAAAAATGCCCAGAAGTGACCAAAACCGAGCGAGCAGAAGTCTGGATGTCAAAAGTGACAGCTGCTTTCTTTCACAGTGTTACATGACTATTGCATGAACGTACGAAAAGCGTTCCAGCCTCCAGTCGCTCCAACCGCTTCACACGCCGCTGCCTCGCCGTCCTTTAAACACGCAGGACATTTATATGAGGGGACACGCCGCCCAGAGGCGCCATCAGTCGATTTATGATGAAACAGTCGTTGCGTACGGAGCACAGTAAAAGACTTAATGTACGAAAGTAAACATTTTTATTACCAGCGGCTCATTACCATACAACGGAAAATGCTCCGCTGGAATGAAAACATTTAAAAGCAACCTAATTCTAACTGACATGCTCTCTGCGCTCCAGCGGCTCGCTATTGTAGAAACTCATTGCACGTTTTACTTATTAAAACCTTCTTCTGTCAGATGAATGTCAGGAAAATGCAGAAGATTAAAAACGGTCTCGCGTTACGGCGATATGGGAGGGAACGGTATTTCAGAAGTGTCGCGATCAATTTTCTTCCAGGGAGGGCGGTTAAGAATCAGCGTGGCACTTCTCCGTCTTTCCATGTTTTTTTTCCCTAAATGGCAGATTTTTTAAAAGTCTGAATAATTGACGGAGGCACTTTTCTACTAGAAGAGAACCTACGGAGAAACAGAAGAGCCTTTTCAGTGGAAAATCGCAAATCAGATCAGAAAAAGGCTCGATTACGGGGGGGGGGCTTTAGGGCGTGCGGGTGCCGGAGACTTGCAGGATTAGCTTAAATGGCTAAAGCGTGCAGGTCGCTCCTGCAACATGTGATGAGGGATGAGGGCTGCTCGTCCTCTGAGGCTCAGCTCCAGTTAGGTTCACTTCTAAGACTAGAACGAACCAGAAAGGCACTTGGAGAGCGCAGACATCCGCCAAGCACAATTCCCGCGTATAGCGATTTACAGATTGCGATGAAATCTGCCTTTTGGATCAGATCCGGATCAGCCTTTGAAATTCGATAGAGCAGTGTTGCGCAAACTGTGATACGCGGAGAACATCAGGACTTTCCACATTTTCACTTCTTTTTTAAAATTAAATCGGAAACATACAGTGCATTATGAACATATAAATATGTTTCAAATGAAATTCAGGTAACAATTAATAACAACAATAAGGAATAAACATCTCTCCTGTGTGTTTAAAGCTAATTGAGAAGGCATATTTGGCTTTATTTTAAAATTGGTCATCATGGTGGTACTCAGAGAGCTCAAAAGTTTCTCAGGTGGTACCAGTATTAAAAGTTTGAGAACCACTGTGATAGAGGTTCCCATTGTCAGTCCCTGAGTCAAATTTCATGAGTTTTGGGCAATAATTAACGAAGATATTGAGAAACTAGAGGTCTTCGGAACAACCCGACAACCCGAAAACACGAGGTTCCGACCCGACTCGAATCGGGTCTTGGGTCCATTCAGAAGACGTGACTCCGGGTTCGGGTCGTAATCGGTGCAGTTAGTCTCGGGTCCAGTCGGTGCTCTCCGACAGGCTAAGTCCGCGTTTACTCGAGAGAAGTAAAGATATTGGCGGTGGCAGCTAATGTCAGGACTCGGGGCAGCTAAATGATTATTAATTATCGTGACGTGTTTGTCATTAAACAACCGTGTTGCCGTAGCGTGTTATTAGCGGTTTGCCTGGCAGCTGTAAAGCACAACGGATCGCCAACATGACAACGTTGGATGAGAGAACATGTTCACGACACGTCCTGACCGGTGTAGGCTATTAGCCTTAGCAGCTGCTACCAATTGCATCTGTACCTACAAAGAAAATAACGACGTGGATTTATTGTTGTTTACATCACGTACCCTATGTAGCAACTGAACCGGGTAGAAGAAGACAACTTTAGGTAAGAAAATCAAGTTTTATTCAACGCTAGGCAACTTTTAACATGAGCAACTATGGGCTGGATTGTCTCGGTTCTATTCAGGTAACTCGGTTTGGTTCGTGGTTGGAAACTAAAGACTCGGGTCGGTTCCGGGTCCAAATATTCCGGGTCCATTCGGGTTCGGACTCCTGGATTTATGATAATAGCTCGGGTTGGGTCAAATTTTCACGGGTCCATGAAAGTGGACCCGTGAAGACCTCTAAGAGAAACACATTTTTCAGCCCCATTGACCGCAATGTTATTGAAAATTTAAAAGTGATCCAGAATCCAGGATTTCTTCCAGATCACACCCAAAATGAAATCAGTTCTTCCTTTTCACATTTCTGACAACTCCTGAAAATTTCATCAAAATCCATCCATAACTTTTTGAGTTATCTTGAACACAGACAGACAGACAGATAAACGCCGGCAGAAACATAACCTCCTTGGCGGAGGTAATAATAAAGTCCTTATGTGAGCGTCACGAGCAAACAAAGAAGAAAACAAGAGAAAAACAGCGCTGATCTCCCACTGGCTCCCAGTGGGGATATAACCAGACTGAAAACTCAGACCATCAGGACCTGATTCATCTGCTGGATTCGAGTCCAAGTGTCCCTGTAATTTCCTCGGAACGTCCCGGAGCTTCACGTACTGCGCAGCCGGACTGATTAACAAAGAAAGAAATGCCCAGATTATTATTTTTTTTAATTTCCCAAAAGAGGAGAGCAACATGCAAGACGCAGAGCAGTTTTCATCACACCGATTTGTGCGCGTCGCAGCCATGTCAGACCTTTAATGCATCACCGCTGCCGCGAGGAAGCGTCCGCGTAACGAGATGAGAGGTTGCACGGTGAGACGAGAAGTTTCTCATGTCAAGTTCAAAGTTTAGGACGAACCACGGGGAGGCAGATAACTACCTGAGCACATTTCAGCGATCAAATTGTGTCATGAGACCTTTCTCTAAATGATGCCCGGGCAGAGTTCAAAGCAAATCCTGTTCAAAGGAAATCTGATTTAAATTTCACTCAGTCAAGTCTAAATGTGTTCATGCCAAAGTCATCCTGGTTCGCACCACACCCTTTGAGACCCTTGAGAAGGGGAGCTTTGGCATCCTTAAAGACACTTTTCAGTCCATCAAGAAGGATTTCACACCACTTGTGCTGTGGCGGCCTTCCATTAGTCGTAGACGGAGTCCTATTTTCCTCTCTCTGCACACGAATACATCAAGGGGCAGAAATGGTCCCGACCACGTGCAGATGCTTTGTTGTTCCAGTCGTACCCCAGACGGGTACAAGCACTGACAACTGATACATTTCTGTACCTTTCCATCTGCGCCTTTGAAGTAACAATCCTGAACCGCGGGGGACCGAGATGATTCCCCTTAGAGAAACGTTGTGGAGGTAAATCAATCCCAGGTCTGCTGTTAGATGGCGGGTACGTTCTTCGTCAGGGACGGAAATGACGTGGATTGCAGCAGTTTTCAGTCAGAATGGAATTGCAAAAATGGCTTTTATTGATAAACACCCAAAAATGTCCGTCCACTTAAGTGACAGTGTGGATACGATCCCTACAGACAAACATAGGTGATGCTAACTTTGTACATGTACAAAAAGTCTATAAAAAGGGACTGAGCAGGTCACTATCTCATCGTAGGTCCGTACAAGTCAACTACTGATACCAAACAAGCTACCGTCAACTGACACTAAAGGACAGTTGACGGCCTCTGCTTCAACAGAACCGGATCAGTACTTTATATCCATGACCACACAACATCACTCCTGTGGTTAATAAAAAAACAAAAAAAAAAAACTCACCAGGAAGCAACAGCCTGCCCAGCCATACTAATTATTTTCCTCTTTTCCACAAGGGTTTAGTTTTGTTCCTCTGGAGTCAAACAGGTTCAGGAAAGCCTGAATCTGGACGGGCATAGAACCAGTCAGATGCTTAGATTGGTTCGGTACGTTCTGTACCGGTGGGAGTGGCCGTGACTGGGAGGGGCATCGGGCCCATCTCATAAGGGGACATTCCTGTGAAGTTGAAGGGGTATGGCCGACCAGGCTACGAAGCCCAGGCATTCTGGGAAAACCTTTACGGGCTTGACAAAAACACATAGGGCCCCACAGGAAAACCCTTCTGGCTTTAAGACGACAGCAACAACCACCACAGCACTCTACCAATAAGAAACAGCTAATATAGACTATAGACAATAACCAATGAACAGCGTTGTTGTTGTTTCATTACCTCCGCCAAGGAGGTTCTGTTTTTGCCGGCATTTGTCTGTCTGTTTATCTGTTTGTCTGTCTGTCTGTGTACAAGATAACTCACAAAGTTAAAAAATTTGATGAAATTTTCAGGAGTTGTCGGAAATGTAAAAAGGAGGAACTTCAGTCCTCCTTTTCTGGGTGTGATCCAGAAGAAATCCTGGATTCTGGATCACTTTCAAATTTTCGATAACATTGCGGTCAATGGGGCCAAAAATTTAGTTTCTCAATACTGTGGTACCTCTACTTACGAACGTCTCTATTTACGAAATTTCCAGGTTACAAAACTACTTCCAGAACCAATTAATTTCGTAAGTAGAGTTACCACTGTATCTCCGTTAATTATTGCCCAAAACCTATGAAATTTGACTCAGGGATTAACAATGGGAACTTCTATCAAATGTCAAAGGCTGATTCAGATTTGATCCAGAAGGCTGATTTTATCGCAATCTGTAAATCGCTATATGGGGGAATTGTCGCGCTTGGCGGAGGTCTGCGCTCTCCGAGTGCTTTTCTAGTTCTCAAAGGAATCAGGTTGTAGTCGTTGTAGTCGTGCAGATCATGACCTGGCAACATCCTGTCTTTTATCACGTGATTGAAAACTCTGGCTTGTTGTCTTTAGATACTAGAGGGTGTCATATATATTAGTCTTTCATGATCTTTCTCAATTTTTTTAAAAGTTGTCCAGTGAATAGTTGATGTTTGTCCTAACACACACCTCCAGAATATGACTGCACAGACGGCTAAAGACACGACTGTCCCTTTGACAGGATGGTATTTTCGTTTACGTCTGCAACTTTTTATCCGCTGTTTTCCCACCGGACAGAAAGACCACTGTAAGTTCCAGTTCACATGAAATATGTTTTTATCTAAGCAGAGCTACAGTACCTCAGAAAGTCACCTGCGCCGCCATCTAGGGTTTTGGTGGTGTAATTACAGAGCAACACGAAGCCACATGTGTCAGTGCTGCATAGAACTCTAAATAATGCTTAAGGCTAATAGAGTTAAAAGGTCATTTCTGCACCTTACAGGATACTTTCCTGACGACGGTACCTTTAGGTGCAGAAATGGGACCTCTGGGGGTCCAGTCACCTGCCCCCATTTTAGAAAGCCAGGTCTTTGGCTCCTGTAACCCAGAGACAGGTGGTAAATCAGGACATTAAATGTCACTTATTTTGCCTTCTGCAATATTGCAGTGTGTTTCTGATATTAAAGTTATCAGTCATTTTGTGACAGTGACAGTCCGTGGCACTTTCACAAAGGTTAATGTTCCAATTTATAATATCCGGAGGCTCCATAAGCCCCCGCAGAAATACTTCAGCAATTTTTTTTTCTTAGTGGGGGAAAAGAAAAAAAAACAAAAACAAAGACGTCTAGAAGATTTTGGGCTGTTTAATAGATCCGAGGACCAGTCGGGATGCTGACCTTAAAGGAGGAGTTTGATTCATCATTTTATAATGTGGAACCTCCTGGGGAGTGGTGGACCACGTCATCCTCCCTTTCAGCCGAAACAAACCCGAAGCTGCTGATAGAAAGAGAGCGAGGAAGTCAGGAGGGTCCACACAGCTGAAACAGCCACTGATGACCCCCAGGGAGCCAACTGAACCCAGTCCTGAGGGACGGATGCAAACAGCTACAGGTAGCCTGCGGTGAACTTTACTCCTTAATGGGCAAAAAAAGCTTAAATGACTCAAAGCCACAAGCATGTTGCTTATAGGAAGCCTGTTTGAAGACACTGTCCAGATGCAATGGAGATCATGAAATAGTCCAAAAATGTAAATCATTTTATCATTTTAAATGGTCTTTTTATTAACAAGAAGAATGACTTTCAAAGTAATATGTATCAGCTGGACTGAGGAACATGTCAGATGGTCTGGACTGAGCAGAGTCGAGATGTTTTCCTCATCATTTCGATGCCTCAATGCTACCAGACACTACTACCAATAGCATATGTATCCACAAAGAAAATAACGATGTGGATTTATTGTTGTTTACATTACGTAGCCTATGTAGCAACTGAACCGGGAAGAAGAAGACAACTTTAGGTAAGAAAATCAAGTTTTATTCAACGCTAGACAACTTTAACATGAGCAACTATGGGCTGGATTGCAGGGGTGGCCAACTCCAGTCCTTGAGAGCCTGCAAACCTGCATGTCTTAGATCAGAGGTCTTCAACCCTGGTCCTCGTGACCCCCTATCCAGCAAGTTTTAGATGTTTCTCTGCTTTATCACACCGTGATACAAGTAGCTGTGTCATCAACAGACTTGTGCAGACTTTGAGGACAACCTGATAATGACCATTAATTAAAATCAGGTGTGTTGAAGCTGGGAAACATCTAAAACCTGCTGGATAGGGGGTCACGAGGACCAGGGTTGAAGACCTCTGTCTTAGATTATTCCCAGCTTCAGTGCACCTGATTCACATGACTGGGTCGTTAACAGACTTGTGCAGACCTGGATGACAAGCTGATGGTGATCCATTTATTTAAATCAGGTGTGCATGCAGGATTTTGACTCTCGAGGACCAGGGTTAGCCACAACTGCTGTATTGTCTCGGTTCTATTTGGGTATCTCAGTTCGGTTCATAGTCGGAAACTAAAGACCCGGACTTATGATAATAGCTCGGGTCTGGTCGGTTTCACTGGTCCATTCGGGTTCGGGTCCATGAAAGTGGACCTGTGAAGACCTCTAGTATCGAGCAATATCACTCATATACACAATCACAGTCTCCAAAGCAAATTCATGTTTATTGACCATCCGTCCATCATCTATACCTGTTTGATCCTCTGCAGGGTCGCAAGGATCTGCTGGAGTCTATCCCAGCTCTCTTCAGGTGAAAGACAGGGCTCCACCCTGGACAGGTCACCAGTCCATCACAGGGCCACATGTAGACAAACAACCATGCACACTCACAATCACTCCTAAGAGGAATCTAGAACCACCAATTAACCTGACATGCATGTCTTTGGACTGATGGAGGAAGCTGGAGAACCTGGAGGAAACCAGCACAAGCACCTGGAGAACATTGAAACTCCACACAGAAAGGCCCCTGAAAGGGTTCAAACCAGGAACCTTCTGGCTGTGAAGCAACAGTGCTGACCGCCAAGACACCGTTCTGCCCTGTTTATTGACTACAACATAGTAAATCAATTTTGAAAACTGCTAAGAGATGCTCTTTGTTTTGTGGAACCCTCTGATGAAATAACGTATATTCTGTCATATAACTGGGCAGTTTTGACTGCAGTTCTGGGATGTCCATGGACAGATGACAGGACTGGAAGGGAGATGCCACACGACCGTCCAGCAACAACGCCTGCGGACTCCTATTATTTGTTATACCGGCCCCCGTGTTTCTAAAATGTCAGCTTTGCCCAAACAGGGAAAGCGAACGCGGCGTTAACAAACAGCAAAGAGGGGCTCTTCCAGCGTCACCGCAGAGTAGTACTTGAGCGCATTCACTCTGTTTTATTCAGATGTCCCAGAGAGCCGTGGCACTGGTACAGAAGCAGCTTAATGGAATTAAGTAAGGATTTATTCAATTTTGTTATTTTCATTTGATTTTTTTTTTTTTCAGCATCTGGTCCTCTGCAGCCTTGGGCACGTCAACAATAAATCCAACAGTTAGTTGTTTGCTTTCCAGCTGTCATTTGAAGTGTTTTGGGGAAACTGTTTTGGAAACTTTCATCTGGTAGATGAAGTCGGTCAAACATCTGTTAGAGTTATCGGCAGGCCTGGACGCGTGTTCAGACAACCAGATGTTTGCTAGCTAGCTGGTCATCCGGTTTTCGTATTCGGATGTATATTTTTTTTTTCCTGCAGAATACATTTATCAGCATGTTGTCATTTTTACCGCGTTGTCAGAATATGTAAATGTAGTAAATATGAATTCATGCAGGGCAGCGCGGGGGCTTGGTGGTCAGCACTGCTGCCTCACAGCTAGAAGGTTCCTGGCTCCGGTCCCGTCAGGGGCCTTTCTGTACGTCCTCCCCGTGGCTCTGTGGGTTTTCTCCAGCTTCCTCCTACGGTTCAGGTAAACTTGGTGATTGTAAATGGCCTGTAGGAATGAGGACTGTCTGTGGTTGGTTGTCTGCAGTGGACTGACACCCTGTCTGGGGCGTACCCCGGCTGTTCGCCCAGAGAGAGCTGGGATGGTCCACAGCAGATCCTCGTGACCCTGCACGTACGGATAATTTCCATTTTAATACAGTCTCCACCTGGCAGTGGTTAATGTCCCCTGCAGAGCCTCAGTTCACTTCAGCTGTTATAACGTAGACCAGTGGTCCCCAACCTTTTTGTAACTGCGGACCGGTCAACACTTGACAATTTTACCGCGGACCGGGGGGTGGGGGGGTGGGGGAGGGGGCAGCCTCATTACTCGTAACATTACGGGAATAACTTAACATGAGTATAACATTTAAGTCTCTGGTAACATCCTCTGTACCTATTAAATAAATAACAAAAAAAAAAAAACTCACGCAGCAGACTGGTCTTGGTACGTGGGAATCACCTGTCGTGATAAATCTATATTTCAGTAGGACTCCTGTTATTATCTGTTAAAAGCTTTCTTTTTCTTGGAAGTCGTAGGCTTTTTTACTTTCTCTTCACTGTGCATTTTTTCCTTCACAAGGAAACTTTCCAAAGACGTCTGTTTCTGACTCATTTTGCTAGCTGGGTTAAATTTTGGCGTTCAAGTGACCGAGATGTAACCGAGAGAATCCGGTGGTTTTTCAAAATAAAAGCTCGTTCAGACTCTAATAACAAATAAAACTTAAATTGCTATTTTTTTCTTGCACGGCCCGGTACCAATCGATCCACGGCCATCTGGTCCACCGTGATGGGGCAGCAGCCATGAAAAATCATCAGTTTAATCCAATCACCTACTTCACATTTGTCAAACGTCATTTTATGTGGCAATCGAGAGCTTGTGCACTATTGGCTTAAATTTTAAACCGTTATTTTAAGACATAAAATAAGCTTAGGCCGCTTTAAAGCACACATTGACAATAAACTACATCTCCCACAATGCATTTCGTCGTTACCGACAATAACAGTATCTCACCACGAGCAAGACATCAAGACGATTTTCAGAACTGATGGATTTAAGAAAAACCTCTACAAACTAACCCCAACATGTCCAAGAAAAGAAAAATTTCATGAATGACGGGAAAACAAATACAAGTTTGTATCTCAAGGTGAAAAAAATGTCTTTTGTGTAATGAGGCGGTGTCAGTCGTGAAAGAGTATAATCTACGTCGGCATTTTAAACGCGGAGCTAAGTATGCTAAATGTAGCTTACAAGAAAAACAAAGAATCGTTTCTGCTTCTGAAACCAAGGTAATGGATACTCTTACAACCACAAACCCTGAGTTTAATATAATAATGAGTTAAATATTTGAAACTTGAATACATAATAAACACAGAATCCATTATTTAACAAAATAATAAAGGTGTAGTTTATTTAATTTTGATTCACATTACATTTTGTTACATTCATGCTGTCAATCTGGCCCTTCGAGGGCCACCATGATGCTGATGTGGCCCTCAGTGAAAGTGCGTCTGACACCCCTGACCTACTTGGAGTGCAGTTTTTATGGTGGAAGTGAGCATCTGGGTGTTGCTCCAGTCACATTATTGCCACCAGCTGTTTGGGAGTGGTACTGCATCCACCTGAAATCCGATCTTCTCTCTATGCTCCAAGATAAAGGATGGATGAGTGACAGGATGGGCACTCCTCAGGGGGCCAATCAGAGTTCAGCTGGGGGGGTAACACCTCTGTGGCCCCGCCCCCTAGAACCACCCACTGGGACTGATTCGATTCTTATGGTGTGACCAGCGCTTTAAAGCAAAGTGATTCACTGCATCTACTGGAATAAAGGTTAAAAAATATGAGTATGACCCATTTATGCCCAGTTCTGACGTTACTGCTATTCTGTTGATTGTAACATTTTTTCCCAACAAACGTCTACACTTGCTGATGAAGACATTTCCCGTCAAGCAGAACCCATCAGATTATTGTGATGCCCTCGGTGCAGCATCCCCGGTACACTCCAGTATTTAGTCACGGCCGGAGCAGAAGCTCCAGCTTTTACGTCCCACAACACTTTCAAGCCTCAGCAGTCAGGTAGGAATCTTAATCCTTTCACACTGAAATCTGCCATGACCAGCCACCGGGAATCAACAGAACCAGCATCTGGCCAGCAGTGGAGGATTTCTCCTCCTTTTCTTTCCTCCGTGAGCCAGCAGCAGATCCGGCGTGTCGGTCGACGTCGGCACAAAGAGGCCGCAGCCAAGGATGGTTTCTGGCAAATAGCTGCAACCGGCCGCGTGTGTTTTCATCTGCGGCGTCCAAGCAGAGCAAACAGAGTGTGAGAAAGAGGTACAACAACCGCTAAACAGAAAAACAAGCCAGCAACCCCCAACTGACCCCCCCCCCCCCAGATACCGAACGCTCCAACTCTTTCTCTGCCCGATGCAAAGCGAATGAGTCACCCCCCCCCCCGCCCCCCGTCTCTTTATTGAGGCAGCTGCACCCTTTGACCTTTTACGCTTGTGGAATGTGTGTGCGGACCGGCGAACGTGAGGGCCGGCGGTACGGGGCGGTAAAAGTGTGAAGGCAGGCAGGGAGGAAAAGGGCTGGGGGGGGAGGGGGGGGGGGGTTGCTTTTTCTCTCAACTACAAAAGCTGTCAGGGGGAACAATAAGCAGGGAGAATGTGGGTGTGTTCAGGGAGGCACTGAGCCGTGTTAGTGTGCGAACCGGGCAAGAAGTGGGTATACGAGAGGGGGTGAAAAATAAGGGAAAGACAAATGATGGAGGCTGAATTCAGATGAGACAACTGTGGAGTAGAAAGAAGGATGATGAGAGAGAGAGAGAGAGAGAGAGAGATGCAGAGAAGATACGGTGGGTTGGAGGCTGATGGGAGGCAGGGAGCGATGGCCGGAGGAGAGGAGGAGGATATTTGTTTTGTCTACCAGCTCTCTCAAACACTCAACTTCCGTTGCCAGAGGAAACAGAAGTCCCAGTATCGGGATGAGTGTGTGTGCTGCCAGCATACCAAGGGTGGTGGGGGTGGGGGGGTGGGGGGGGCTGCTCACTGTACCAATAACATCAGTGGGGCTCGTTCTCTGCATCCACCAAGGCTTCATTAAGTTTATCTGTGCGAGTGTGTCGCCGTGGATGCGTGCCCTGCATCCAAACCGCTCGCATTTCAGGCTCCACACCGTGCAGCTGGCTGAAGACAAAGGTGTGTGTCCTGCTTTGTTTCAAAGGAGCGTGTGCACGTGCGCGCGAGCGGTCTGCACAGAGGGCTGTGGGGCTGTCTGAACGTGTTTGTGTGTGTGTGGTGGTTCAATGACGGGGAGATTTTCTTTGAAAACTAAAAGTGGGGGATGGCAGGCCCACACCAGCAGACGGGCGCGTTATTGATTCTCTAACTGGTGTGTGAGCTGCGGTAAGTGGATGGTAATAGCACGAGGAGAGCGTTGTGAAGTGGTGCAGGTTAAGAAGTTTGCCTGCTGGATGGAGTTTTTATCTCTGGGATGGGGGCGGCGTTGATGGGATGAGATTAGTGGGGGGGGGAGGACACCAGTGTCTGTAAATTGGGAAGACAGCTGTGAAAAAAAAGACCACAAAA
>JAGFBZ010001778.1:0-40526 GCA_018398805.1 Hirundichthys speculiger
TCATTGGCTTTTAACCCCTGCTAATAAGCAACACCTCTGGCAAGACTATCAATGCTGCAGTCCCTCTCTCTCTCATCCTCTCTCTCTCTCATGCTGAATATCTGCACTACAAAGCAGGGCCTACAGTAACCAAGCTCTCACCCTTCTGTGAACTGTGGAGGAACAGCAACTTTGGCATCTCCACTGTCCCAGTTCCTCCTCAGAGTGAACATTCCCCAGCACCGCCTCTGAAGAGGCTGCAACAACATCTCATCTGGCCTGGACGTATTAACAGAGTGACCTGCTGCCGTACTGAGGAACAGACTTGCAGAAAAGACACCCAGGCGCACCCCCCACACGTGAAAGGCTTCAGACCGACCCGGAAAGGAGGACAGCCCAGCTGCTGCATCTACGCTGCATCTCTTTGCCAACCAGATGGAGAGAATAGAGAGAGAGGGGGAGACTCGCTTCTGGCCCCCAGCGGAGCATGTTTCAACCCTGGCCTGTCCATCCAAGCCTGGATCTTCAGCACGGATCTCCACAGGCATCACAACGGCACCAATTTCCCATGCAGAAAGCAACTTGCATATCTCTGTTTCTGTTTACTCACATTATGGAGTTGGCTTTGGTGCATCTGTGGGAAAAAAAAAAGTAGCTGTTGGTGGAAGAAAGAAAACATTCTAGCTTTTGGGATTTTACTCTCTGTTCTTTGATCTCTCTCTTCTTATGTTAACCACACACTGCACTCCATCGTGGCCATAAGACCTCAAGATCTCCTTTGTTCTTTTTGGCACTCAGCACCACTAAGTGTCACACAATCACACATGTAATCTCATCCACCATTTTTGTAGTCCATTGCCACCATGTGGATTGGAAGCCATCTTGTTCCACAGACATTCACACTTACTCTCTCTCACACACACACAGACACACACCTACACACACCTACACTTACATTTTCTCTACACATTTGTTCATATTTTTTTTATTCATATTGTTAATACAGTTCTTGTGTTAACTGTCTTAGGACAGTTATTAATAACCCCCTTTATAAGAACTTTAGAGATGAGTGTTGATGATATAAAGTAATTTGAATAAAAACAGCTGTCCTTCATTTACCAATGGAAGTCATGGATGTGATTAGAAATTAGTTGTTTTGAATATTAACTCCTTAAGTGTTATGACTTACTATAAGGTTGCAAAACCATTTTAAGAAAATAATAGTTCCTCCATTGTGGTACAGTTTGGATCAAACTATGCTGTACTATTTTCAAAGACATATTACTTTAAACTGCTTATAAGGAACTGAAGCCTTTTTTTTCACCTGAACAAACTCCTTGCTGCTAAGCTGTGCTGCTCTCCTGAAAAGTAAAAGGATGTAGATGAGAAAAGATTCATTTAATGTGAGATACTAAGGTGTTAGAATAACAAGGCAAAGATATCAACATTTGAACCAAGGGATAACATCCGGGTTTCAGAGCTGATGGCGGAAGTAGAAAAATATTTCAGTTTATTAAATGACCAGTGGATGCTGGCCCCATTTTGCTGTGCTATCTGGCATGGTCGATGTTTTCAAACTGGGTTCTGTAATGCATGCACTATCTGTTAGACCTTTGCAAGCCTGCTTGTTGTTACCAGTCTGCTGCATGCTGCCGTTCTAGTAAGCTGTCTCATAATAAGCCCTGCTAAAATGTGATAACTGTCTTTATCTCTAAAACTGTAATAGTAATAAAAGTGTTGTAACTTAGATGCAACTTTTAGCTGAGAGTAGCCCGATTTTTCATCTGTGTTTTTGTATTTTCTTGGCAAAGTTTATTTTCAGGAGTGGGCTGGGAGATGCATTTGTCTGTTTGACCAGGACCCGCCAGTCAATGACAATGACGAGTCAAAAAGAAACAAGTGCCCATTTGAATTCGGAGGTGCATGTGTTCCAGTCAGCTGTCAGGCTCACTCATTCTGGCCATTTACCATTTTTGGATTAAGAGTTGGATGGAATCAGCTTCTGCTGATATACTGTCAAAAAAGGTTTCACCAGTACTTTTTATACACTCTATGATTTGAACATAAATGTAAATGGAGGACAACATCAGCAACCTGCATGTTGTACATTTTCAGTAAATTGCATTTATCCTGTCCAACATGGATGTACACTGTGTTTTGTGCTTTCCTTCATTTTCTAGGTCCTAAAGTTAGAGAGAAAAACTCTGCTGGAAGTGGATTCTCTTAAAAAAAAAAAAAAGAAAGGAAAAAAAAGTCTAATCTAGATTTTCATCAACATAATGTAAACAAAGGGAAAGAAGATTGTTGGTTTGTTTGGATTTTAATTCCAGACTGGCTTTCGTGTGTCCTCTAATTTGGCAGGAGATTGAAAGACTGGTTTGATAAGCATTATAAAACGTCTGCAACCCTACCTTAACCATAAATCTGCAATTTATTTGTATCACTAGGTTTCATAATTACTGTGCTCACATCTGTGATTTTCCATCATCATGGCTCCTTAACCCCGGAAACCATTATTGCCAAATGTGAGAATGTTTACAGAAATAAGATGATGCAGAGCATCTCTGAATCATTAGTGACTCAAGTGAGGAAAATGCAGCACTATTTGGTGCTCCAGGACAATGACTAGTTCTGTTTGCGAGCATGCAGGTTAATAAAATACAAATATTACAGACTAGTAAATATTTATCACTTTCTCCTCTCAGTGTGATATCGCCCAAAGTTGTCTACTCTCCTTTGACAGGCTCATGGTCAGTGAGGTATGGTGTCACTGTTATACTGTATAAGCTCTGGCTCTAATTTGATTCTTCAACAATATCTTATCACCACAGCTGAGTTAGGTGTATCTGGAGCACGAACATTTGATTCAAAAGCAAATGTGACTGATATCCAAAGCAGGCTGCAGTGTACAAGGTGAGTTGGTCTGAACCAATTCATAGGGGGATTTTCCATTCATCAACTTTCTATATTTGTTTCTTTCCATACAAGGTCAATTGGAAGCTGGAGCCCTTACCATCTGTCATTGGGTGAGCAGTGGCACAGTCATTATTTTAACAATTACTTGCTTTTGCCATTGAATTAAAGAGGCAAAATGAAAACTGATAAAGGGATCTTACATATAATCACCGGGCTGTAATTTATAAAGTTTTCTTTTCAAAGACATAAAGTGGTGGAGCAAACCCACAGATTTGCTTCTCTTTTTTGAATAATGAGATTGCAGTTGCTCCACCAGGCACCTATGATTGTAGATACAAAAGTAGGGTGCTATGTACTGTACAAGGAATGTACTTGCCCTGTGTGCATAGGTTCCATAGAGTGATGAGATTTTCATTCACCCACTGACACACACAAAGTTAAAAGGTGCTCTATTACTTGGGATCATTTACTTGTCATAGTAATATCTGTATGTATGCCAGGACACACTGTTGCCAGTAAAGCACTACATTTCAGAGGAGTGATGGATGCCGTGGCCGATCAGCATAGGCATTCAGGAAAGAAGTGTAACATCTGTCATGTCAGCTGTTCATTACTCCATTGAGCAGAACATTTCAAAATGTCAGTTTCGCACACACAAATTCATAATATATGCAGTCTGTCAAGACATTTGCTGAGAATATTGGTGCATGAAACTTTTTGACAACATCATGGTCTTGGTCATCCGTTCCCACCTTAAATTTTGTTGTTTTTATTTTCCCCTCACAGATCCACAGATAGTGTTCAGTGGAATGGAGAGTTGATGCTTGTGGAGATCTGTGTGTAAAGGGGATTATTTTATCAATACAATGGTACCACAGGATGCATGCTATTTAAACTGAAAAAGCAGAGTAGGTTGATCATCTGGGGCAAATGATTTTACTCAAAAAATGAACTGTGCAGTGCAATAGAAGTCACAGAAATAAAGTAATAGCAATATTTCAATATTTTATGGAGCTCTGGAGCAACCTTAAGCATCTTGGCAACTTCTTTATGAAGTGTTAGTCAAGGTCAGATATATAGTTTATGCATGGTTACAGTAAAAAAAAAAAAAAAGGTACTGAATCATGCAGTGATAGCATAAGCTTGTAGAAAAGTTTAAATATTAAAAGCGGGGACAATTGTTAAATTCATATTTAGCCTAATTTATATGGTTTTCAAGTATTAGTACCTTTTTATATGGAAGAAAGACTTATGTGGCCCCAGGTCTTGAAATGTGGTAAATTTAACCTCAGATGAAAAAAAAATAATAATAACAACAAACACATGTTACCAAATCTAATTATTCATTTAATAAAACATGATCCAAAATGCAACACCTGTGTATAGAAACATAAGTACAGTGGAGGAAATAAATATTTGATCCCCCGCTGATTTTGGCAGTTGTCATACTAAGAAATGAATGAACAGTCTCAGATTTTTATGGCAGTTTTATTAAAACAGTTATAGAAAGAATATTGAAAGAAAATGAGAAAATTACACATAATGAAAAATTAAAATTCATTTGCAATTCATTGAGGGAAATAAGTATTTGATCCCTGACCAACCTTGACCAGTGTTGGTTCCCACAGACCAGTGGCATACTCCTAATCTCACTGAAGTGATTACCTGCATGAGATACACCTGTTCCAAATAGTCACCTGTATAAAAAGCCATCTGCCCACAGACTCAGTAATACTCCACCATCTCCACCATGGGCAAGACTAAAGAGCTGTCAAAAGATGTCAGGGACAAAGTTGTTGAACTCCACAAGGCTGGAATGGGCTACAAAACCATAAGTAAGAAGCTGAATGAGAAGGTGACAAGTGTTGGTGCAATTATTTGGAAGTGGAAGAAGTACAACATGACTGTTAATCAACCTAGGCTGGGGGCTCCATGGAAGATATCACCTCGTGGGGTCTCAGTGATCATGAGAAAGGTTAGAGATCAGCCGAAGAACTAACACGGGAGGAGCTGGTTAATGATCTCAAGGCAGCTGGGACCACAGTCACCAAGAAAACTATTGGTAATACACTGAGACGCAATGATTTAAAATCCTGCAGTGGTCCAAGGTCCCTTTGCTCAAGAAGGCTCACGTCCAGGCCCGACTCAGGTTTGCCAACAAACATATTAATGACTCAGAAAGAGACTGGGAGAAGGTGCTGTGGTCAGATGAGACCAAAATTGAGCTCTTTGGCCTCAACTCAACTCGACGTGTTTGGAGGAAGAGAAATGCTGAATATGACCCCAAAAACACCATCCCTACTGTCAAGCATGGCGGTGGAAGCCTTATGCTTTGGGGTGTTTCTCTTCTAAGGGAACAGGTCGACTTCACCGCATCGATGGGAAGATGAACGGGGCCATGTACCGCAAAATCTTGGGTGACAACCTCCTTGCCTCCACAAGGACATTGAAAATGGGTCGTGGATGGGTCTTCCAGCATGACAACGATCCAAAACATACAGCCAACGAAACAAAGGAGTGGCTCCATAAGAAGCACATCAAGGTCATGGAATGGCCTAGCCAGTCTCCTGACCTTAATCTATTCAAAATCTATGGAGAGACCTGAAGCTGCGAGTTTCCAAACGCAAGGCTCAAAATCTTCAGGATTTGGAGATGATCTGCAGAGAGGAGTGGACGAAAATTACTCTTGATGTGTGCAAACCTAGTAAGCAACTACAAGAAACGTCTGACAGCTGTGCTTGCCAACAAGGGTTTTGCCACCAAGTATTAGATCATGTTTTGCTAGGGGATCAAATACTTATTTCCCTCAATGACTTGCAAATTAATTTTTATTTTTCATTTCATGTAATTTTCTCAATTTTTTTTTTCAATATTCTTCCTATAACTGTTAAAATAAAGCTTCCATAGAAGTCTGAGACAGTTGTAAAATCCCCCAGTTCTGGTTCAGATTCTGACTAGCAGAGTCTGTCACCGGGACCAGCTCTCCATCCTACGGGTAAGAAGTTGTGGTCTAGGAGAGCTTCCTCACTAGATTTCCTCAACTTATTTAAGCTGGTGTCGAGGAGATACGCCTAGCTCTAACTACCTACTTCCAGACGCATGCCCCGCTCACTCCAATACTGTCCTCAGAGGAATAGCCGGGTGGCTCAAAGTCCAGCTATTGGTCGCGTCTGTTAACGGCAGCTCTCCTCTCGATTTGGGCACTTGTTACCGGCTAGGATAAATTTAGTGGCTCGTACAGCAAACCCCAGGGACACTTTGACAAAAATGTGGCTAAAATAACCCATAAGAACCTGTGTGTTAGTGCAGAGGCATAAAACAAGTCTTCAAAATTCTGGATACAGATGTAATGTCCACAACGATATCTTATGATAGTTTGTATATTTATTAAAGCAGATTAGCAAGGTTAAGCAACAGCATTGATTGGATAAACAATTCTAATTCTAAAAAGACAAATTAAAGCTGTGGCTTACTGATTGATCCATCTGGTTGGTTCAAGGACAGACTGGTACGCAATGTGGCGCCTTTTGCGTTCACAAGGCCTGCTGGCAGTGAGAGAGAGAGAGCCCAAAACGATCAGGCCTGCATGTACGTTGATTCGGCCCCTCCTCCTTGCTAGCAGTGAGCTAGGGTAATTCCAAAACTCCAAATTATATTCCTCAAGTTGGGAAAAAATGGTTAATCCGTTCCTGCGTCCTCGTCTTCGGTTCTTAAGGAATAAATGAATAAATCCTTCAGATATTTCCCTTCAGATGGTCGGTTAGCTCCCTTGTCCAGGTAGTCCTGCTTCTTTGAAGACGCCCCACGGAAGAACCCCGAATTCTCTCTGTCTTCTCCTTTTATGTTATTCTCTCTCTCTCTCTTTCTCACGTCCAGCCTGCCTTCAGCCAAAAATGTCTCTCCTGCTGGCCTTCCATATTCTTGATTGGTTCTCTCACATTTGTGTATGCATACATAATTTCACAAAGTCACATGCTACTTCTGATTGGATATATCACATTTACAGAGGCGTGCATAATTTTACATATCCCGTTTACATCATTCATATTCCACAGGCCCTGTCCCCCAATGACTTCATATGTTTACCGCATGACATCTTCCCTATCACCAGTCCAAGGCCACCTTGTTTACTTGGCTATACAGCTCGTTAAGCTAAAGCTTATCAGCTAACGCTAACCCTTGTTCTAACGATCTGCTTATCAATATATGTTCCAACGTTACCTTAACTGATTGATTGATTGGTTGGTTCGTGTTTAATAACAGATTCGGTAACGAACCCCAGTCTGCAGCCTGGGCCCAGGTACCGTTCTGCACTAAACACACAGCCCCCCCTTGCCTAGGCCCTGCTGAGCTGATGCTGATGACATCGCCATTTGACCCAGAAACCTGGCCCCAGTGTTGTGTATGGCAAAGTTACTCTATTGTTTACTTTTACCCACCTTCTCCTGCTTCTGTTATGACTCCGTAGTTCTGCCTGCAGAGTTGTTTGGGATAACCAGTTAATCAACAAGTAGCCTAAATTATCAAAACCTTAATCCATAATTCGTTCAATTTATTTCCCCTCTATTATAGCAGTATCCTCATGGCTAATTATTCATTTCTTTGGGACTTTTACCTTATAAACCCCATAATAATACTTATTCAGTTTTCATCCACTTCTACTCCTGTTTTGATAACCATATCAGTTGTTTTACATTTCAGAGCAGCACCCAGTGACCTCCGGTCGCTTACCTCAGCTCACAGTTAATTACGACACAGAGCGAACATGGATCTATCATTTCTGATCATCAATTATTGTATCACACATGTCATTGCTTATAGATTGATTCCAAATCACATTAATTACCACTTTTTCTGTTACTCCACTCCGGCCCATGTACCTCCTGTCACATCAGTCTCTCTTTTAACACTTCAACACACAGAGTTAATAGTGATTATTGATTAGAAGCTGAGCTGATTCCAACGATCCCTCAGGGTCATTTGACACAGTTCATTTATTTCTTAGTATGACAACTGCCAAAATCAGCAGGGGATCAAATATTATTTCCTCCACTGTACACCCCGAGAGTTTCCATACAACTGAAAAGTGTTGCAGTCAAATGCTGTCAATCAAGCACACTTGATTAACTGGTCATCAGCAGGTGTGACCTTTTTTTGTAAAAGTAGTCTTGGCATCAGCATTGATATCAGAGATGCAATTGTGGGCATATGGGAAGATTTTTAAAGAAAATTTGAGTCCATCACTCTTCAGCAAGAGGGAGGCATTAAAGATAGTTGTGACACACACACAATATCCATCCAAAATGTCCAAAGTCTGTTTGCATATACACACTCTGAAAATGCAATTCTAGAATGTATGTCATATTACTATTATGGACTGGTTTTTTTTCTTCATTTTTCGTTTTCATTTTTTTGACTGAAGATTAATGGTTTTTTTTGTTTATTTGCTTTCCTAAAGGTGCTTTAAAAAAAAAAACTGGTGAAGAGTGGAAATAAGGTGAGAGAGTAACTTACAGGAGGAAGTAAAAAAATATATGATAGCATTGGATCTAAATCTATACTGGCGTTCAGTATAGATTTGCCATAAAATGTGATCCAATCTTTGTTTAAGTCACAATAATAGACAAACACAAAGTGCTAAAGCTGATAACTTAGTTTTTTGTTTTGTTTTGTTTTTTAATTTTCTTGTGTCTTTGCTAAATACAACCTGTAAACATTCACAGTGCTGCTGAAAATGTGAATAAATACTTGAAGTTATGAGATGGTTGAACTTCATTTGGCAGCTATTACTTCAAACAAATGTGCTTTACAGCTAAGAACTTTAGGATGTCTATTGTGGATGGCTCCCAAGGTAATTTTGATAGAATCTTTATGGTTTAAGTGTTTGAGCTTGACTGGGCTCTCCACTCCAAAATGCATATTTTCTTTTTCTGAAGTCATGTTGCGGTGGATTTAATTAGATCCTTAGGGTACTAGTCTTGCTGCATCACCTAAATTCTAAGCTTTACCTGCCAGACAGCCACCTTGACATTACCCTCTATAAAATTTTGATGAATTTTCAATATTTTGGAAAATTGATTCTCTCCTTAATGATGGCAATTGGTCCAAGTTCTGCGAGGGCGAAGTGAAACCGAATCATGATACTTCTTCCACAATACTTGACTGTTCAATGATGTATCTTACTTGTACCTTGTATAATGCCATTTTTTTTCTTTTCTTTTCTTTTTTATTTTTAAACAGCAACTTCCTTGCAGCGTTCTGCCATGGACAGCCTGGCTGTTCAGTGGCTTATGCATGATAGATTCATAGATTAATGAACAGAAATGTTTAACAGTTCGACTGAAGTCTTCAAGTTTAGGCCGTTACTCATGGGTTCTTTTTTACCTTATTGAGTACTGTGCATTGTGCCATTTGGGATCAGCTTTGCTTGACGCCCACTTTAAGTAGAGTAACCAAAGTACTTGTTTTGTCACTGTACTTTAAAAACACAAAACCCAAGACCAAACGAAAACAGCCAAAAACAGACTCCATAGGTATTAAGAGAGAACAGGGCAGGAACATGACTCAGGAGTATGATGAACAAGCTGGCACCAAATAAAGATGAAAGAAAAACCAGTTAGCATAAATACTGACCCAGATGACAACTAACAAACCATAGGCATGGCAGTACCTATGCCACTGTGTCATACCAACACCTAAACATTGGTATGACACAATGGCACCTAACAGAATTCAACATTGAGCAGGAAGGACCAAACTGTTACAAAATGAAACAAAGAAACAAACAAGGGAGTAGAAGAACAAGGCCAAATTTAACAAAGAATATACAAACGGGTAAAATGACAAAAAGGCAAAAAAAAAAGGAACAAACCCTATAAACAAGTTAGTATCAGTATTGAAGGAAAGCATGTAATTGATCTTCAGTATTAATTTCCTTATTGTTGTAAAATATGCAGACAGTATCAAAAAGAGAGTATCTGTTTTTTTGCCTTTTCAATAATGTTTAAGTTGTGAGTATTGTGAATTTACTTGATGATTGATGTGTCCAGTCCATTATTATAATAGCAACACATCTTTCCCATCTTCATATAGTCTCAGAATTTGTTTTTCACACCAGTTGATGGTACATAGTAAGATTTTTGAAAACATGGAAAAAGATTTGATAACCTCTGAGGCATTTGTGAGGTATAGCAGAATATCATGTGCCAGTAGATGGAAGAGGGTGATTATTCTTGTCTTGTGCCTATTTGTGATGTCAGTCTTCGGGATGTAAATCTCTGGTTATTAGATATAACTGATGCAGATTGAAAATTGTATGACGTTCAAATCCAGTGAGTTTCCCTAAAGACTTAATGGGTGAGCAAATACTTTCGGCAATATAGTGTCTGTAGTTATTGTGTTGAGGTGATGTATCTACAATGGGCTGATTTGGTTGAAGAGATGGTTTACAATGGAGAATGAGTGTATGTCCTTTAATCTAATCCTGCACCAGCTTGATTGATGAAGTTGGATATGAAAGTTCCTAATGTATTTGCTTGACTTTTATTGATTAATTTTAAATTACGGCTGATTAGGTTTATCTGTCTAACCTTGTCTGGTTTGAACAGAAATTAGAGCTATGTTTGTGAAAATCTGAGGCTGGAGTAGCCAAAAGTGTTTGTAGAATTCAATTAGGGAGCTATCTTAACCAAGAGATTTATTTTAGGCATGGAGGTCATAGCTTTTCACAGTTCTGATGAGGTTCCATTATGATTTAGTGAGATGCCTTGTGGTTTTCATAGTATGGAGACTTCAGCATTTTAGGGGAAAGAGTGGATACATAAATTATTTGGTATATGACATGAATGGGATAGTCTTTGATAGTAATAATACAAAAAAATCATGTTAGTTTTTTGTGTGATAAATTTGTGTAGTCTGTCTTAAATTGTGGTCATAAGTGCATTTTTATTTTTATTTTGTCTTTATGAGCAAGGAACTTTAATCTTGGCCGTTGCATGGGAATAAATTTGCTACATTAAATATGAAAGCTGCTGTTGTTTTCCATATTTCATTTTGAATGAGCTGTTTTTCTCATATGCAATGAATATTAAAGCATTAGACCCATTAAGATCTAATTCCCTAAACAGGTGTGTTGAAGTTTTTGTCCACTAAAAGTAATTCATTGAATGCTCCTTCTCTAAGGGTCTTACCAAATTGGTTTTCAAAGACATTGAAATTGAAGGACTTACACAACATGACTCAGATTTGTACTGGAGGTACTGGGGGATTTGTACAGGACAGGTTGATGAAGAAAGGTGAGATTACAGCCCCCTGTGGTGCTGCTAACCACCCAGTCAGACTCACAAACTGTCATCAGTTTGTCAGTAATCCAGGTGATTATGAAGGCATCCACCTATATCTTTTGGAGTTTCTTTTATAGTAAAGCAGGCTGGATAGTGTTAAATGCCTGCTTTGTCCACATGACTGTGGGTTTGTTGAAGCAGGTGTATGTATGATCTTCAACTTTAAGCCCATGAAAGCAAACTGCAGTGGGTCCTGTACCGTGCTTGTTTGCTTATTAAGGTGGGCTAATTAAAGTCTCTCCAGGATGTCTCATGATGTCGGTTGTTAGAGTTCCTAGAGTCATAAGGAGAAGATGGATGAGATCTTTTTGGTACTGGAACAAGGCAGGATGTCTTCCACAGTACTGGATCTTTTTCCTGGATCGGGCTAAAACTGAAGACGTGCTGTTCCCTATTTTGATCTGAGGAAGAGATGGTTTAAACTTCTTTCTCTCTCTCCACTTTGCCCTTTTGGTCCACATCCATGACATCTCCTCTTCAACTCATTTAGTTGGAGTCTCAGTCTGGGTATACTTTGGGCTCTTGAATCTCCGTCAGCTGCTTCCACTTGTAAACAACTCTCATGTTGCAATGGTGACTCATCTTAAAAGGCGGAGAAACCATCATAACAGGTGGTAGATAATGACAAAGTAGCAAAGGAAATCCCCCAAGCAGCACAGCATCTGAAGCTGGATGAAAAATAAATCAAATCAGTGTTGTCAATGAAGAAGACTGTGGTGAAAAAACTTTAAGATGCACAAAGCTAGCAAAAATGACTGGAGGTACTTCAACAAACTGCCAGCATGAGTGATCCTATTCTAGAACCATACATACAGAACATGTCCAATATGTCAGTTTTAAGATGCATTTATATAATGTACTGGTGTTTTGGGAGTGAAAGGTTGCATCAACGTGCTAATCTTCATCTGGTCTTTACAACAGCTAAGAAGGCTAACTGTAAAAGAAAAAAAAATCTGCATGACTTCTTTGGAGAATCTTGCACATGTTTTGGTGTTCATAATCTGAGATATAATGCTAACTAAAAAGAGGTCAATATGGGACAAATTTTTGTGGTGAGATGAAAAGATTTAGGGACTGCCAAATGTCCTACTGTCTCAATGTTATATGTATTTTATGTGTGGTTTGATGTTGAGCACTGCTGTCTTGCAGTTACAAGGTCCTGGTTCAAATCTCATCTGCTAACTTTTTGTGTGAAGTTTGCATGTTCTCCCTGAATTGGAAAAATGAATAGGATTTAAATGTGCGTAATGAATGAATTCAATTCAATTCAATTTTATTTATATAGCGTCTGTTACAATGACAATTGTCTCTAGGCGCTTTACAGAGACCCAGAGCATGACCCCCGAGCAAATATCATCAACTAAGATTATATAATTAAATCCAATCAATGATAATGGCAGGTAAAAAACTCCCACGTAGGGAGAAAAAAACATATATACATATAAACATTGACTTAAGAACTGAATTAAAGTCCCATCCTAATATGATTTCTGAATCTGGAAAAAGTTATGAAGGTGTTTTAATTTCAATACATGTCCACTCATGATACCAAAGTTACCTTCTACTTTTGTTACTGAATATTTCATGTGGCATCTTTTTTACTTCCAAGAATAGAAGTTCTTCTTTTTCCTGGGATTGTAGCAGAAGAGACATGATCAGTGAAGTTTGTCTTTAAGTGTTAAATGTTCTGGGAGGCTGGAACTTGGATTCGTTTTGGCAAGATGAGTACCTTTTTTTTAAAAAAAATGTAACCATGTCAGCTGGTGGTATGCTAATTTTATTGCCAGTCATTCATAGTTTCTCATCATATATTCACAAGATATTCCAGCGGGACATAATGACCCAGACACAGTTATTTTGTGGTTTCAAAAGTTTGACATTTAATTGTTTTTTTTTTGTATTTTCATTTTTCTCACATACTGCCATTTCAGTAGGTCATATTCCTCTTTGTATTTTGCATAAATTAAAATAAAAGTGACATTAATTTATTACAGTTTCTTTTAGTTTTTATTGAGCATGCCAAAAACATCCTGAAGCTATTGAGACAGAGGTCAGCAAATAGGCAAACGTGTATTTGCATGTGCTTTGCATATACACAGGGCTTAAAGTATTCCAGCACCGTGCCCGATTTCCGGCTAGCGCCGTTTCGCTGGGGGGGGGGGGGGGGGGGGGTGTCTTATATTTTAAAAATGTCTGATTGATATTACTTTTGACTTCATAAGTTCATCTGCCAATGATATGAGAGGAACACAACTCTCTCTAAAAGTAACTTTATTAGCAAATCAGATGTAGAACAGGGCAGGTTTTGTAAAAACGTGCTTCAGCCAAGTCCCAGAGTCCTTTGTTTCATAGATGCTCGAAGCCCGAGCAGAGAGAGTATCGTTGGAAAGTAGGGTGGAGAGTAAAATCATGAATCCTGGGAAGATGCTCTCCTACGGAGCCCTGGAGGGGACATGAACAGAAAAAAAAAATCTGAGAAAACGTACACACTAAAAACAGCTGGGTTAAAAATAACCCAATTTGGGCTGTTTTATAACCCAACCGCTGGGTTAATATAGCACCAGCCCAGCAGTAGTTAATTTGACCCAGCAAGATGGGTTGGTCCATTTTAACCCAACAGATGAGTTAAATATTCTACCCAAATGCTGGGTCAAATTAACTAAAATTATGGGTTGGTTTAACTACATAGATGTGTTATTTACTGTACCCAAATGCTGGGTCAAATTAATTAAAATTATGGGTTGGTTCAACTACATATATGTGTTATTTACTGTACCCAAATGCTGGGTCAAATTAATTAAAATTATGGGTTGGTTCAACTACATATATGTGTTATTTACTGTACCCAAATGCTGGGTCAAATTAATTACAATTCTGTGTTACTTCAACTACACATAGGTATTAATAATTCAGCCAATTATGATTAATTAATTAATAGAATACTCATATCTTGTAACCAGCTTAATTAAAACCCCTTTTAAAATGCATCCTATATTTAATGAATCAAATATAGCAGTTCATGCAATAATCACTTGTAAACAACTTTATTATATTTGAAAAATATTTATTTTATATTTTTAAAATGCAATAGTGCAAATCTTCCTTCTTCATCAATAATTAGCAGTTTGTAAACTGTAGACAGTAGCAAAACAATCAAACTGGTAAAACATCAAGCAATCTCAGAAAATGTGTGAACAGCTGAAGGGGGATCATATGTACAGTAGGAGGGGTGACACACATACATACTGCTTTTGACCCACACCGTATCGGTTAGTTGACACCCTTGACCCAAACCACGAGCACCCAAACCCCATGTATTCTTAGGAAATCAAATTCAAGATCAGAACATGTATCGTTATGAACATGAAACAATTAGAGCATACAAGTAGATAGTAAACAAAATTTGACAATTCAGGTCGCGGTTTCTTTTGAATTAACTACGCGAACATAAACCATATAATTGTGCAAAGGGAGGTAGTGAAGGCACACCATTTCTGCTGCAGCAGCGGCACAGACGGATGGGGACGTATACATTTACACATGAACCATCATCACAAAAACACTCATATTGTTATGCATTCACTATTACAACAAAAACACCCAACCTACAGTATTTGATGATGGTATCATAATGTGTGTCTATTAGTGGAGGGGTTGTAGTTAGCAATCATGATCACACAGACAGTATTGTGTTCTGAAAAATAGCTTACAAAAACTGGTCCAATATGTCCTCAGCCATTGAGGAGCAATAATAGTTAGTGAGCCAGGCAGGCAACCAGAGCCAGAGCTGTTCCTTGGGCACAGAGAAGAAGAAAAAAAAAAAAAAGATAGAGCAGCAAAAGAAATTAAATGAAGTCCATGAGTCTCAACTTACTTGCAAGCAAGTATTACAGCACGCAGAAACTTGACAGGCTTTGACTCGTCTCCGCCCATCTCATAGACTGCATTCTGTAGGAATTGCCATATTGGAGCACACTGCTTTGGGTATACGATGTCGAAGATGTAAAAAACTTTAAAACAGACATCGACGGCCTGAAGCAAGGTCTTCTGTTCCAAAGCCTCCCCACACAGAATGACAAACGCCTGGGACGAGTTGTGGCCATCATTTCCCAGCGACAGGACATAGGGGTATGGCCTTGATGCCCTTGCTTCCTCGAGGTACTCCATCAAGTTTGTTCCAACCTGAAAAAGAAGAAGAAAAAAAAAAGAAAAAAAAAAGAGATAAATCCACCAAGCAAAGAGTAAGCAAGATCTGATGTTCACCGATGTAGGCAAATACATTTTCTAAATGATTCTATAACAGCAGTCAATCAAATTCTAAACTTAGTTGGCTATGCCCTATGTTGGCTCTGTATTTGGACCACTGTTTTACACGTACAACAAATCTCTTTGCCAAAAATAGCTGATCAACAAGTTCACAACATGTCACATTGCAAAGTGAAGTTTGCAAAACAAAGAGTTTGCAGATCTGCTATTTTTGCCAAATGCTAATCCATTGATGTTGGGTTTACATGGTAAGAATCAATATTTCCCTTTAGATATGAAGACACTTACAGGCTTACGGTCAATGAAGGCTTGGCTGGATTCCTCAATTGTGTGGTGGCAGACCTTTCGTCCAACTTTATAAACTGTTGGCGGAAGCAGTGATGGTAGCTGACTCAGGGCCAGTTCCCCCAAACAATCTGTAGGAAGACGATTGGATATCAATCAATAAGTGGAATGGCAATATAAAAGTTATATCACCCATAACATTTATCGTATCAATCTTGCTATCAAAACAGTAAGTAAAATTCCACAAATAACTTCCTTAAATCATGCAGGTTAGGGTTAGAGTTAGACTACTCTGTGTACCACCAGAGGGAGGCTGAAGTACCACCAGTGGTGCACACGTACCACAATAATTTAAGTGTTCTCACCTTTAAAACTATCAATAAGATCAGGTAGCTGCCACTCTGTCAATAGCTCTTCCACAAAGTTGTCCATAGAGCTGAAACAAAAACAAACAGGGGACAACATTAGGAGCTTTATTAAAAAGTAGAAAGAACAAAATATAATAATTAATTTTAAATTGCATGGCTCATTGCAATTTACTCAGCTGATGAAGCTACTATAACTGCCAAACGAACACATGGAAACAAATTGATATGTACAGGTCCATTTGGTTCCATTTTTACACTCTCAGTTAGGATGGTCCTTGAAATGAAGAACTTTGAGAACCACTGTGCAAAACTAACATAGAACAGAGCCTTCAATAGTATCATTTGTAACACCTGTGAAGGAAGGGACCCAAATTCTTCATAAAATGGCTAACATTGCTGCTGTGCAGAGCCAGTTCAGTGAGAGAAAGTAACTATTGTGTCCATGGTGGATTTTATCAAACAAGCTCTTCACAGATAGAGGATAACTTCCCTTACAGCTGCAATGCTTGTTGGGTTTAATGTCATTTAATACTATTTGATAGCACTTTTCTGTTTAGATACATTTAGCTGCCAATTATTGTATATGCAACCCTATATTAAACATGAACAAAGGTTGGCGACTACAACTACAACCACATGAGGAAATATAGGTAATATATTTTAGGCAACGATATAATTGCTTTAACCAAATGTAAAACAAGCTAGCATTGCTATGTTTGGCGTCGACGCGACACAGAAGCATAAATTGGCCTTTAGTCTTGGTCAAGTTGTCTACACAACGGAGGGGGTAATTCGCTTCTTACCAACAGATTAATAAGGTTCATATTGTCATGTTATGAACTATCAAAAATACTAACAGAAATCTTCGTCTTGACTTATTCTCGATATCAGCGTGACGTCACGAACCATGTAATCGGCCTTGGTTACAGCGCGAAGGGGCAAACAACATTGGATCCAGCTCGTTCCAGCTTGTATTCGCTCGCAGTTCCTTTAGCTATTTCACGTCTTTATTGTTTTTTTTAACTTTCTTTGGCGAGAGTCACGGGTGCCTGTGGTGGCAATCATGGCTTACCTATATCAGAATGAGTTGAAGCCAGAGGCTTTAGCGAGGTATAAAGCCAAAGTGGATTCACTAATTCGCTATTTTTCTGATGTGTATCATCAGTGTTAATATTATACTATAATAACGTCATGGTGAAATATTGCTGCTGGGGACCTGCAACAGTGAGTCGAGGTGTCCAGAACGTTTGGATGGGCATTTTTATTCCCTTTCCCAAACCAAAAACAAACGCTGGAGAATGCAGCTGTGGGTTCAGTTATGTGTTCGTCCACACAAGCAACTGAACGCTGGAAAAGTTTCAAAGCACACAAGCATACATTTACTCAAAGGTAAGTTTACTTTGTTTATTAGATGATTAATTTAACCACCGTTTAGTAAAAGTAATTATATGATTTAGCAGCAGGGAGGGTGATGAGTTCTCTGTTAGCATTAGCTCCGGTCCAACACCAGAGCTATGTTAACATCAGACAGTCGCAGCATCGTAATAATATAACGAGAAAATTTCGTCAAAATATTAGATCTAAACATAGAAATTAAAAACTAAAATATCTTGAAAAAAACGATTTCTTACCTGTTACAAAGTGTGCTGAACAAACATACGCGTAGTCTGATTTGGTCACTCATAATTTCCCTCGCGTATCTTCATCTGCTCTGTTAATGGCGAGCAGCCATTTTGTCCTTCTTTCAGGCTCAGTAGCCTCGCTAGGAATCATATAAAATGACAAATGCGACTGGCGAGCAACATTGTTGGTGCAGTTGAACACACAACAGTTCTTCACCATCTTTCCCCCTATCGTAAACTGCACAAAATCAGAAAGAACGGGCACACAAATGCAAAATGCATCGGCTTCGCCAGCAACTGTGAGAGGTTGTTTGCCCCTACGGACTGGTTGCTATGGCCCGCGGATGCCAGTGATCGAGAATGTTCTGTGCGCTCACCCTACAATAAACAAAACAACTAAATAGCCTCTATAAACAAGCTCATCACAAATAACATGACTTCGCTATGTAGATAAAAGTATACACAAACCTTTTTAATAGATGTGCCTCGGTGGAGTTGTCGCTGTTGCTTTTGCCGCTTTTCTGCTCGACGCTCTGCTCTCTGTGCGGCGTCGTCATGCAATCGCGTCCCAGAAAGGCAGTTACGTCAGACGTAGACACACCCCCATCTCCCAAACAACCCAACACTTGAGTTATCAATAACTCATATTGGGTAGAATATTTAATAACCCCTCCGTTGGGTTAATGAAAATATTTTGACCCAAGTCTTGGGTTGCAGAAAATAACCCAACACCCAACAAATAACCCAACATGGGTCAAACATTTCATAACCCAATGGTTGGGTTGTTAAAATAACCCAGCCTTTTTTAGTGTGTATGCACTGGAGACAAACACTAACTGGAGATCTCGAGTTTGTCCTGAAGAAAAAAAAAAAGAAGAAGCAAAAACCACGTTCTTGGGACAAACACGAACTGGAGATCTCGAGTTTCAAAACTCAAGATCTCCAGTTTGATTTGCAATGCAGTTGAGTTGGGTACCCGGGGCTGCGCGGCCAGGGCCAGGCCGCCCGCACCACGTTGAGTGTTGTGAGTTCCGAGGTTTTCGGGCCCGGCCGTTGCACGCCCGTCAGAACCCCGAGTCTGAGCGGTGGGGCCCTCTCTCCCCTCCGCGCCTCTTCCTCCACCGGTGCGCACGCGTCCACCCGCCCTCGGGTCCGTGTGAGCCCTCGGAACGGGAGGTGCGGTGTGAAACGCGTGCGCTCGGCTGCGCGGAGGAACGGCTGCCGGAGAGAGAAGGAGAGTCCACCGCCCCGGGGGGCTGCATAGACGGAGCTGGCAGAGTCCAGACTAGAGAGGTGGTTTGGACTGCGGCAGAGAGGGTGTGTGAGACCCTCTCTGCCGCAGGAGCCTCAGAGGAGGACCGGCAGACGCCCCCCGGACTCCCCCACCTCACTTCCCCACACCCCTCCCCGTCTCTGTAGCAGAAGCCAGATCATTTTTCTTGAAAAGCTCATTCAGTACCATCCGCACATCCTCTTTCCCTGAGCTCATACTGTACGACTAGCTTAGATCAGACAACGATGGAGACGTTGCTTGGCAATCGACCACTGTCACTCACCGGACAGAAGCAAAAACATACCAGGAGAAACAGCTAACGGCAAGAGTCAATATTGGCTTCGATACTCCAATGCAATGTTTCTGGCATTGACCTAAACTGTTATGGTGCATGGCAGGGGTGAAGGAAAAGATATTCCTAACCAAGCAGGCATATTGAACACTGACATGCACTTTGTAATTCATTAGGCCTACTTTGTAATCTCCTCATGACAATAAATGCATTCTATTCTATATTTTTAATATTCTATTCTATTCTATTCTAGACAGTACCATATTTTGATTTGATGTGATGGCGATATCCTTCTTCTGGTAGGTGTGTTATTTCAGACAGCCCCCTGGTGGCCAAAAAGTGCATGGCAAATCAAACTGGAGATCTCGAGTTTGAAACTGGAGATCTCGAGTTTGAAACTGGAGATCTCGAGTTTGAAACTCGAGATCACAATGACTGACCATGTGTGGAACTTGAAAATATGAGTGTGCACGTTCATCACAGAGCACGTTTTGTTGTTGAAGCTCTCCCAACCTCTGGTAAAATGATGCAAAAAAAAAAAAAAACAAATAGCTGAAGACAATATAGCTTTGACAAAACTGCTGATTTCTAATCATCGTGCAGATATTTAAACCCACATGAAACAACACCAGAGTTTTAAAAAAATAGTTTAATGTTTTGGTTGTTAATTGAATAGTTATTTTATTGATATTTTTTCTATTAATTTCCTAAAACTACTTAACTACCATGTTGTAGTAACAACCCCCACTTACAGGCACGCACACACAAAAGTTCAGGCTCAGAATATTTTTTTGCTTTAACCTCTGTATTTTGTACACAGTATTTTGTGTATTTCATTACAGCATACCTATTAGGGTATTTAATATACCATATTATACACTCTGTCTCCCCTTATCACCTTCCACATCAGTCATCATCACACACAGGCTAAGATGTAGACATCACTGTACAGAGCACAGAGTATGATTATACATGGTCATTATATGTAAAGAGTTGTAACTAACTGGAAATGATGCAAGGAAGAGCTATTATTTGCACTATATCTTTACTAATATATCCTTACTATCCATACCTAATGTTTTTTTATATGCCATATCATGTCTCACATAACCTCTAATTCTTAGCCCTAAGCATGTATTTAGTGATCAAACTGATACATAGATTAGAATTGTTTGATGCACAATATATCATAAATGATTTAAGTGCTTCACAAAGAATTTCAGTTGTATGAAGATTATTCAGAATATAAGTCTTCTATGACTTTTATGGTAAACGATATTCATCTGACAACAACCCAGGACAGGATATCATCAAATCATTTTTTTAATAAGATTGAACTCCCTCAACTTAACAAAGATCAAATTGACAAACTAGATGCATCACTCACAGAAAATGAACATTCAACTGTCCTTAATCGCATGCCAAATAATAAATCACCAGGACCTGATGGCTTCCCTGCCATTTTTGGAATATCTTAGCTCCCCTATTCATCAGAGCAATAGCTGAAATAAAACAAAACTCAAGATTTCTTGTGTATATAAACACAGCAGTTATTTCACTTCTCCCCAAACCCAACAAAGACCCAACAGTTCTATCAAATTACCATCCTATCTCTGATAAATGTTTACTTAAAGCTCTCATTTACAGAATTGGAAAAGTCAACCCTTATATAATCCATCCAGATCAAACTGGCTTTATTAAAGGAAGACAAGCCTCCTTTAACACACGCAGGCTACTTGATTTAATTCATTATTCGTCTTTACAACAGGAAGACTCTGTCATCTGCATTTTAGGTGCAGAAAACCTTTTGACTGAGTCTATAGGAAATTCTTCATCACTACATTGCAAAAATGTGGCTTTGGAGAATCATTTATTTATTGGATCAAGATTCTTCACAACTCACCTACTGCTACTGTTGCCACCAATGGAATTACAGAGCTTTACATTCCACAGAGGAACTAGGCAAGGATGTCCACTCTCTCCTTCTTTATTTATTTTATTCATTGAGCCCTTAGCGGCCGCCATTCATCAGAACCTCCACATCACAGGAATCTGTTTAGATCAAACGCACCATAAGATCAGCCTATACGCTGATGACATTTTACTTTTTTTTTTTTTTTTTTTTACAAAACGCTCAATAATCTCTACTAGAATTAGCAAAACTCATTCATTTATATTCCCAAATTGTTGACTACTCAATGAACTGGAATAAGTCATCTATCCTCCCATTGAACAAAACTAAATGGAATGAGACAGCCCAGACACCAGCCATCCCTCTAATCACAGGTCACGTCACTTATTTAGGTATCAAAGTTTTCTCCAGGCTGTCAGAACTGATTGGACTCAATTTCACCCCATTATTATAAACAGTAAATGAAGATGTCCAAAGCTGGATGAATTTATCTCTATCCATTATGAGCAGAATAGGAATAATTAAAATGACAATTCTCCCTAAAATAAACAATTTATTCTCAATGATTCCAACCCAACCAATTTGCACTTGGGTTAAACCTTTAGATTCAATTATTGCTAAATTATATTGGAATAATAAAAACACTAAGGATTAAACTAGCTACTTTACAAAAACCTAAATCTCATTTCTACCTTTACTGCAAATCAAATCAAACTTTAACTATAGTTAAAATATAGCCCTCAGGCAACAAAAAGTGCTTTACATAATAATAAAAATAATATACATTAAAATAAAAATAAAAGCCATCACACACCAAAGTATACTATTTAACAATTAAAAACACACACACAAAGCAGTCCTCCCAAACAACACCTCCCCATTCACTACAAACCTAACACAACTCCCTCATCTCTCTCTATTACATATATAAATGTATAAAAATACTTCTAATTAACTAAAATAAACAAATAAATATCTAAACGTCAGGCTTGGCACTGCTGTGAAGAAACAATATTTGGGGGATCTATCCACTCCAGGAGCTAACCCACCCATGTCCACAGAGGCCATCACCACAGCAACCACCCAGAGCAGGGCAGGTCAGGGTCCAGACCACAGTCGATGGACTGCAGTGGAGGACCCCTCGCCAGCCAGACAAGGTGATCACCATGGCAACAGCCCCTCAGACAGAGCAGGCAAAGCCCCCAGCGTGAATGATCCCCATTGAGGTAAACACTGGAGTAATTAGGAAATTAAAATAAAAATGAAAATAACTAAATAGAATAAAATAAAAATTCAAAACAAATATCAAATAACCTAAGGACAAATAGCAATGATAAAAATATACAAAAGACTTCATAAAATAGATTGAATATAATAAATAAACCTATCAATCAAAAAAAGGATAAAAAATGATTCAAAAAATGAAGATGAAATAAAATTCAGTTAAAAACTAAACCAAAAGGAAGGTCTTGAGCCTCTTTTTAAAAACATCAACAGTCTCTGCAGCTTGGAGGTTCTCTGGCAGGCTGTTCCACAGACAAGAGCCGTAGTCATGATAAGAAGCCCCCCGTAAGTTTTAGTTCTTACTTTCGGAATAACCAAAATACCCATACCAGAGGACCTCAGGGTCCGTGAGGGTTCATAATTTAAAAGGTCAGAGAAATAAGAACCAGGGCAGGCGGCCCATGTACAGAAACTACAGTCCTCGTGCAGCTGGTCGTGGGTTCAACTCCCTTTGCCACGTGTCTTCCCTGTTCTCTCTGGCCTGTTTCCTGTCCCTCCTTTACTGTCAAATAAAGGCCTCTAGTGTCAAAAAAAGAGAAATAAGAAGGCCCAAGACAATTAAGACATTTATAAACAACTAAAAGAACCTTAAAATCAATCCTGAAACACAAGGGGAGCCAATGCAGCGATTTTAAAACTGGTGTAATGTGTTCCTGCCTTCTGGTCCTCGTCAGAACATGTGCAGCTGACTTCTGGAGTAACTAAGTTTGAAATCAATTTTTCAGGAAGACCAGAGAGCAGGGCATGATAAAATCCTGTTTTTGTTATATTTCTAATATGTGGAATGAAATCCAGCACAGAGTCAAAAAGAACACCCAGGTTTCCCACACAATGTGAAGGTTTAAAATAATGTAGTTTTGATAAAGTTCTCTCTCTTGTTTTCAGGACCGATAATTAAAACCTCAGTTTTGTCCTGGTTGAGCTGTAAGAAGTTCTCTGCCATCCATGATATTATTTTAAAAATACAGTTTAGAAGAATGTTAATTGGTTCTAGATCATCAGGAGACACAGAGATTCAAATCTCAGACATCCCATTCCTCAGTCCATCCACCAAATGTCATCCATGCTTCAAAGCATCAACAGTAGCTTCTACTCTGACTGCCTGGTAGAAATTCTTCAGTCACAAACTCAACTTTTGCAACGTCCACTTTCACGCCCATCTGGAACAACCCTGACTTTTTAAGTGACCAAAAAAAAAAAAAAAAAAAAAAAAAAACACAACAGTTAAATTTAATGCATGGGCTTAAACCTATCTTTCAATCCAGCCGTCTGGTATAATTTTCTTACCTGATCCAGCAGTATGGCATTGAGAACAATCAGTTTCTGGAATATCTAAAACTGAGATCAACGGTTCAGCCTAAAATATCCATCAGATCAGTCAACCTATGTCTTTCTCCTGCAGCTACAGATTTAATAAATATCTCTTCCACAAAAAACAAAAAAAAAAAACAAAAACAATCCACTTCCAAAATATACAAAATAATAGCATATGCAGACAAAACTATGCCCGTCCTGTCAATAAAAGGAGAAAAAGATGTGTCTATTGTTCCAGACACTGAATTCTGGACTGAAATCTGTAAAAATATTTTCATGGTGAAAAAAAGCCAGTTTACAAACCATCCAATACCAAACTCTACATGGAACTCATTACACAAGATAAAAAATGTTTAGAATGGGACTTATATCAGAGACCTGTCCGTACTGCACACAAAACACACCCGACACATATATTCATGTCACTTGGAACTGCACTCGTGTTAAATATTTTTGGATAGAAGTTACTGAAACATTATCTAATTTCTTGGGCTGTCTCATCCCATTATCCCCCTCATTTGGCCTACAAGGGGGGTTTATCAGAACTCAGTCTGGTTGCAACTAAGAATAAACTTCTCCTCATAGCTCTAACTGTCGCCAAGAAAACTATCTTCATGAGCTGGAAATCAAGAAACAACATACACTGGGCCTGGGTCCTCCCTTGTCCCCTCTCCAAGTCGCTGCCTCCCTGTGGGCTGAGGCTGAGGCTGAGCCCCCCCCCCCCCCCCCCGGTCTGACTTGCTCCACCTGGGGGCCAACAGTTATATCATCAGTTATTTACAGCTGGCCTTTTGACTCCCTGCCCGACATTTGGTAAATTTATCAGTCAAGCTTGTTATGTAGTTTAAGTTATCTTCTAAACATACAGATTTCCCTGCAAAGGTGTCAGTCAACATTATGTGCACACTTGCAGAACTCAATGTCCACAACACACCCATAAATGCATTATCACAGGTCTATCAGTTCAGTGGCAATTCTTCTTGATTCTGAGCTTTGAACACACAAAGCTAGACATTTGCATTAATGACATTGTGCTGACAGCCTCATCTAGACAACAGTGTGAAGAAAATGGTAGCTGTTCTCCTGGAGAAGATTAAGACACAAAATGGAAATAAATCAACTTAAGAGTAAAAGAGAGTAGCATGGACAGGATAATGGAGAGATTTAGATGACAGTAGAGGTAAGAGGATAAAGTAAGTGCTGCGTTGCAGCTTGCCTGCTGGGGGACTTCAAGAATATTTAGATGTACTGTATAATATAAGAATCTGTTCTGTGACTTTCATGGTCATTAGACGGGGAATTTTCTTTCTTCAGAGTGAGGACATTAAACATCAAGGACTTTGGAAGTATGGATTTATTGACAGGGCAGAAATGAGATGAGCAGTGTGGGACAGAGAGGAACCCACACACACACACACACACTTATATGCAAAGAGACTGTGAATTTGGGTGCCAATCTTGGCATCTCTCTGCTTCTTATTTTAGTAGTAAGTCCCTCTGCTCTGCCTCAGAGGCTATTTAGGACACAGGCTGCCAGGTATTGACCAATCAAGTTGCTGCTGTGGTCATTTAGTGTATAGCCTTGGTGTTGATATAGCAAATCAGCATAAAGACTGGGCAGCTTGTGTGTGTGTGTGTTAGTGTGTGTATAAATTGTTTTGAAGCTGCTGCATGGTACAACTATATCAAAAAATACTGAACATGACTGAAAGAGTAGAGGACAGAAATGATGGACAAACTTGTAACATAGGAAAAATAAATTAATGAATATCATCAAAATAAGGAAGTTTGTAGTTGATGGATGGAAAAAAGGGGAAAATGATGCAGCTTATTCGGCTGAAACAGAATGCAATCCTCAATCTAATTAATAGTAAGCAAAATGGGAAGTCACTTTGTGAGATATTTATTCAACTACTTATAGATGAGAATATTTGGCTTCAGCCTATGTGCGGGGCTTCCTTTTCTCCCACGAGACTGATTATAATTTTCTTTTTGGAGCCTATTATCTCCACACAGATGGATCCTTGTAGTACAAAACATGACAAGCTGTGATGGAAAAAGTTTTGCCTCAATTCAGTGTAATCTCATTTCTTATCCAACTATTTATTCTGGTTTCCTGAATATCAAATCAAAAGAGGTCATAGGTCATAGACAGAACATCTGCTACATTTTTACCTCCGCCAAGGAGGTAATGTTTTTGCCGGCGTTTATCTGTCTGTGTACAAAATAACTCAAAAAGTTAAGGATGGATTTGAATTAAATTTTCAGGAGTTGTCAGAAATGTGAAAAGAAAGAACTGATATCATTTTGGGTGTGATCCGGAAGAAATCCTGGATCACTTTCAAATTTTCAATAACATTGCAGTCAATGGGGCCAAAAATTTTGTTTTTCAATATCTCCTTTAATTATTGCCCAAAACTCATGAAATTTGACTCAGGGATTGACAATGGAAACCTCTATCAAATTTCAAAGGCTGATCCGGATCTTATGCAGAACGTGGATTTTATCGCAGTCTGTAAAATTACTATATGGGGGAATTGTTGCACTTGGCGGAGGTCTGCGCTCTCCGAGTGCTTTTCTAGTATTACTCTTTGTCTCCATTTCCATACACTATCACCTTGCACTTATTCAATTTCTGCAGCCTCCTCGAGACCTCCCTTTCACCAGCCACCTCCTCTATCTTCCCCAAAGGAATAGAGAATAGAGTTGCTACTTTGTCATTCAAAACATGCGCCGGTTAGTGCACACTAACAACAAAATTTTGGATTCTGAAATACTTTAAGTCAGCCGGGAGATGTAATTCCTACATTGTGTCCTGGGGTCTGCCCCAAGGCCTCCAACTGGTTGGACATGTCCAAAACAGCACCCGAGGAGACACCTAACCAGGTATACAAACCACCTCAACAAACTCCTCTCAGTGTGGAGGAGAAACGATTCTACTCAAAGTCCCTCTTGAATGGTAAACCTTCTCGCCCAATCTTCAAGGGAGAGTCTAACTACCCAGCAGAGTAAACTTGTTTCAGCTGCTTGTATCTGTGATTTCATTCTTTCAATCAATACCCACTGAGCATAGGCAACTGATAAACGGAAAGCCTTGTCTTTTGAGTCAGCAACCAATGAAGGCGCCCTTTTGCTTTTACTTCAAATATGCTAGAGCAGTCATCTTTGTTTTTGCTGCAGGTGACGTCACTAGAATTGCTCCACGTCAGTGGTAGTTTTAAACTGTTAGTAGTTGCTATAAACTGGTTGGCATGCAGCCAGCAACTGAATTTAATAAAACAACAAATGTCTACTGTGCACAAGGAAATACGTTATATGATTAAATACCTAAAAATTAGGGGTGTAACGGTACACAAAACTCTCGGTTCAGTACGTACCTCGGTTTTGAGGTCACGGTTCGGTTCATTTTCGGTGCAGTAAGAAACATAAATGCAAAATATAAATGTGCTAGTTGTTTATAAAACACTTTTGTGCTTTTTACCAATAGGAACATTAGCCTATACAAAGCTAGAAAATATAAATACAATATTCTAAAATGTAGATATTTTGAAAAACAAAATAAAAATAACATTGGCTCAGACTTTTGCTTAAAAAAATAATCCATCTGATGTGCAAAATTGAACAGTTGCAACACTGAACAGTTTCAAGTTGTTGGTCAGATTAAATAACATAAATAAGGCTCAGAGTGTTTCTTTAAAAACTAATCTTTTTATTCTTTCATAAAGTCCGGGTATGATTTTCTGGCTAAAATGTGGACGAGAAGGTAATTGATATCCAGGCTCAATTACCTTTTATCATGTGTTTGAAGCCAGCGTTCTCTACCACTGATTAGGGTGTTTGTGTGCACACGCGTCGCCTCGCCTGTGTATGTGGTGACACGCGCCCAGTCCGCACACAGAAACTCGCGCTGGCTGTGCACTGAGCCCGGCGGAGAGAGAGAGGAGAGAGAGAATCACGCGGCTCGCGAGGCAGACAGCAGCCAAGTGATGGCTTCAAACCTAGCGGTTTGAGTGCGCGTGAGTCTCAAAATCACCAGAAAAAGTAGCTAGATTTGTCGCTAGTCGCTTTTTACAAATTAAGTCACGAGGGGGGTCTGGAAAGTCGCTAGATATAGCGACAAAGTCGCTAAGTTGGCAACACTGACCGTGTGCGCACAACTGCGCATGTGCGGCTGCAGCGCTCTGCTCCACAACGTGCGGTCCTCTACTTAATATGTCCGTGTGGAAACTCGTTCGGTACGCCCCCGTCCCGAACCGACCTACCCATACCGAAACGGTTCAATACAAATACATGTACCGTTACACCCCTACTAAAAATACTTTGAGCTGAGTTTTCAGCTGGTTACTTGTACGTGCTCGTCCCGTAGTAATGGATGGATGTAAAAGATGTAATTGCAGTGGTGTAAAATGTCTGGAGATCTCTTCCAACACTGAGCTGAGATGCAGATCTGTTTTGTTTATAACAATTTGATTTTAAAATTGACTAGCACAGATATAGCCTTGGTTACGTTTTGGTTTTGCACACTACAATCTAAGCCCTCTCTATCTTCCTGTCTTTGTGGTAACTGTCAGCATTCCTTTCAATGTAGCCTCTCAAAGTGGACAGTAGTGGCACAATGTCTGGCTTCAGCCAGTTTAAAGTACAGTGAATAAACTTCCCACACAAAAAAGATATGTTGGAGTTACTTTAAAATGTTCTGTCAAGTCGTTCCATATAACTTTAAGTAGATTATTAAATTAGTAAGATTAGTAAATTAACCAGTTTTTATATGATTTATGCAATAGATTTAACTATATTGTACAACAGTGAATTAACTAACTTAAACTTGATTTGGTTGATATCTTTTTATGTATGAAGCCTACATTAAACTTATGTGATATAGTTTAGTTCAGCAAATGATTTGGATACACATTAAAGGAATACAGGATTTTTGAGTAAGAGTAACTTGACGTGGATAGTTAGTCCTAAATGAATTTAGTTTGTCAAATTAAAAATAGAAAAAATCTGTTAAAGGGAGAAAAAAAATGGTAACTTTTATTAAAACAGCACTTTAAGTATCAAAAATTTTTAACAGCCAGTTGAAATCATAAAAATGCTTCACATGTATGAACATTACATGTTTCATCAACAATTACTTCATGTATTGTCATTACCTTCCCAAGAAATTGTTTTGTTCTTCATACATATCCATACCTGTTTAGTGCCATCTAGGGTCTCTTTGGGAAAAAGGCAGGGGTACACCCTGGACAGGTCACCAGTCCATCGCAGGACCACATGTAGACAAACAACCACACAACCACTCCTACTGCCAATTCAGAACCACCAATTAACCTAAAATACATGTCTTTGGATTGTGGGAGGAAGCTGGAGTACCTGGAGGAAACCCACACAAGCACAGGGAGAACATGCAAACTCCACACAGAAAGACCCCTGCTGAGGTTCAAACCAGGAACCTTCTAGCTGTGAGACAACAGTGCTGACCAACAAGCCACCGTGCTGTCCTGCTTGAACTATGCCTCTTGGAAAGGGGTTGCAAGCTTTAACTGGTTCAGATAACAGCAGCATTAACAGTACAACATTAACAGTATGATAAAGTATCTATGCAGGTGACTATATAAATGAGAATGAGAAGACCATTAGAAGAAAACTCAAACAATCTAATGCCTGTGGGCTAAATTAACAAACTCTTAACAGAGGATTTCATGTGTCAACAGGCCAAATTTGGTCCCAGGTCATTAGTTTGATACTATTGCTTGAGAGTTAATTTAAACTCCTACCTTTCAGGTAAAACAGTGATGGTAAGAAATGACAAAAAAAAAAAAAAAAGGCTCCTGGACAGTCAAAACAACAGCTCAAGTAAACAGGATAACAAAAAAAATTTCAGAGCAGGGAATAGCCCCCCAGTCACAACACCAGGTTTCATGCATTCATTCCAGCAGTTTGTTTTTCAATACCTGGATTCTGTTTGAAAGCCAGTGTGTATCATGTTCCATCAAGATCTTTTGAATGAATTCAAAAGTGTACCTGAGGTCAGTTGAAGACTGCTCAACGTGTGCACCTGGTTGTTTAATCACATAATGACCGATGACCAACAGGGATTGGATAGGCTCATCAGAGTGTGCAGATCATATATTCTGCAGTATTTGTAGGAACAATGAAAGTGAATGTGGAGGTAAAACACAAGCACTCTCCGTCACAAAGGCATTGAATCTTGCTGAGTCAATTACAAAATTTGACACACTGATGAGAGCATATTTAGCACCCTATTCAATATAAATCAAAATATCCTTTTTAAAACAACTAATGACACTTACTCCATACTCATTCACTAGCTTTTCAGGGTCTTCATTGAGATACAAAGCTCGTGCTTGGAGGCTTCATGCTCTCCTTGTTACGATGGAGTCATTCTGCAACAACAGGAAATATACTGTGTAAACAAGTCATTGACATTTAGAAGATGGAAGAATTTCAGAAATTGATCCCTGGCACAGATATCAACTGTTGGCCAGCCAGCCATTATGCAGAGGTCACTTATATATTCATAAAACCAGTTAGCTACAGGTGCAATTGCCAGTTAGCCACAAGGGCAGGGTAAATAAGTTTGAAAGGCAACAGTTGGCCACAGAGTGATAATTGTGTTACTGTCAAGCTGGTGGTGGGGTGGCAGATTTATTATGCAAAGTATCCACAGCAACTTTAGTTAGAACTAATAATACACAAACCTGGTGATAATGTTGAATTTGTGTCCTACTGCTCCTCCTTTCTTATGGAACACTCTTGCAAACTTGTCAGAGTAGTGGTCCAGCTGCAACATCAACTTCAGGATAAGCGGGATGGTGGTAATGCGCGTGAACTCAGTACTTACTAAGGTACGTGCTAAGACAAAAATATGAAGTACAGAAGGTTTACACAAAGCTTAAAACCTATAAGTCTACCATATCCAAAAATCCAAAACATATTTCATCTCAGTCTCATATCACCATAAATAGATATATAATTTTCTAGCCCTTAACATAGTACAAATGTTCAGTGACTTAAAATCTGAATATACAGTCATGTGTGTTGACTCACTTAGTTTATCAAACTTGGTTTACGACAGAAAATTACATCTACCATGTCTATACAAATGCAATGTTTTTAAGAATTTGTGCTTAAATTTATTTGCTTCACAACTCTCATATTTTGTACATTTGTAACCTATTAAAAATTGTTAACTTAAGCCGACATTATCTTTACACATACACACGTGTGTGTGTGTGTGTTATATATATATATATATATATATATATATATATATATATATATATATATATATACACACACACACACACACACACACACACACAAATACATTTATTTCCTCACGCATTAACGCATGTTGCTTACATGCTTTTGTTTTGAAAAGTCTGTTACTGGCTACTGCGGAATAGGAAGTGAATTGGCAGCTAAACATGCAGAAAACTAAAACGGACATGTAGAGTGGTAAAAATCTGTGTATTTTACAGTTCGGATAGCAATTCAGGTAGCAGTATTAACAATTCTGTCTGAAAAAAAACACCAAAAGTCTTCACCTCACTGTACATGCAGATGCCCTCACACCTGCCTGCTGCTATTCCTGAGCAAGTTCTGCACTGGTGGCGGCTCGATCCCGCACCTGAAACACCTTCAGGAGACGGTCCTGGCGCTTGCTGGACTTTCTTGGGCGCCCTGGAGCTTGTTTGCCAACAATTGAACCTCTCTCCTTGAAGTTCTTGATAATTCGATAGACGGTTGACTGAGGTTGTCTTACTCGCTGCTATAAACTTCCCTGTTAGGCTCTTTTTGTGCAATGCAATGATGGCTGCACGGGTTTCCTTGCTGGTAACCATGGGTAAATAATGAGGAACAATGGTGTCATGCACCATCTTCCTTTTAAAGTGTCCAGCCACTCAATCATGACAGATTGATCTCCAGCTTTGTCCTCATCATCACCCACACCTGTGTTAATGTGTGTGACACCTGTGTGTCATTGTATTCATGTTAGCTGGTCCTTTTGTGGCAAGGCTGGAATGCAGTAGAAATGTGTTTTTGGTGAGTTTATTTTCAAGGCAAAGGACTTTGCAGTTAGTTTAAGAGGAGAGTTAATTGATGGAAATTTCAGTTTGTTCCAAAATAGTGATGTCAGTTTTAAGCCATAGCACACAGGCCTATTTGGCACATGAAAAAAAGACAGTTTACATATGACCAGCAAATTCAAGACTTGCCTCATGGTCCATCAAAAGAGCTGGGCATCAACTTTTGAAATTTGCAATGAAGGACATGTCTGAACCGCTTCATACCACCGATGAGCAAAGGTTCTCTCCATTTTCTCTTTTATCACCTGATGCTTGTTCCTTTTCTTGACTTCAGATAGCAGTTCCGCTTGACATCATCTGATTGTGCACCGGTAGGGTATCCTGTTGTGTACTTCATTGTTTCAGAGGCCAATTCCTGTAAAATGTCTGACCTGACTTTGACACTGGGGTTCACCCGCTTGCCTTCAACGAGGAATTCCTGGTTTCCCTTTGACAGCTGCATCTCGACTTTGTAGTAGAACAGAGAAATAGGAAGTTGCATGGCCAGCCTTGACATCTTAGTGATGAGGCTGAGGATGAAGTTGAGGTGGTTGACTCTGGATGAAAATATTTCAGTGTCTGGTGAAGTGAAAGGTGAAAAGCCGTCATTTCCAAGATGTTGAAAAAATGTCTAGATGAAGACATCCATCGACATCTAAATTTGGTTGACAAGCCGTCACTTCAGAGATGTTGAAAAGACGTCTATATGAAGATGTCCATCGACATCTAAATTTGGTTGAAAAGTGAAAGGTGATAAAAGCTACACAAAGGGATAAATGCTGTCATTTTTAGGATGTAACAGTTGAAGCCAGACGTTTACATACACTGTGCAAAAACACACTTTTCATTTTTTTGTCTCACTGTCTGAAGTCAAATCAGACGAAACCTCTCCTGCTTCAGGTCAGTCAGGATAACCAAAATTATTTCATTTTGTTAAATGCCACAATAATGAAAGAGAGAAGTTTATATTATTCTTTTCAAGGTCAAAAGTTTACACACATTTCCTTAGTATCAAGTAGCATTTCCTTTGAACTGCATGACTTGGGTCAAGCGTATTGGGGAACCATCCACAAACTTCTGAAAGTGATGAAGTTCTGGTCCATTCCTCCTGACAGAACTGGAGGAACTGAGTCAGGTTTGTTGGTCCCCTTGCTCATACAAGCCTTTCAGTTCTGCCCACAAATTTTTGATGGGATTCAGATCAGGGCTTTTTGATGACCACTCCAAGACATTGACTTTGTTATCCTCAAGCCACTTTTTAATAATTTTGGCAGTGTGCTTAGGGTTTTTGTCCCTTTGGAAGACCCATTTGTGCCCAAGTTTTAGCTCCCTGGCCAATTTTATTTGACTTTCCCATGATTTTAAACAAGGAGTTTGAGTGTTTTGAGGTGTGGCCTTAATTACATCCACAGGTGTGCCATCATTATCTCACATGTTGTCATTTAACCTATCAGGAGCTTCCAAAGCCATGACCTCATCATCTGGGCTTCCCTATGTTTGTTTAACCCTCCCCTGTTATGTTTCATTTCTCAAGAACAGCATTGTATGTTCCCGTGTCAATTTGACCCGGGCATGTTTTGTTGTCATCATCCAAAAGTGTCTAAAAACTAAACACTCCCAATAAACACTGTTTATATCTTATTATTAACTCCATCACTAACTATTTCAATGAACATTTAGTGCATTGTTATTCTTTACCCCTCACAGATAATGGTTCAATGAAAATAATTCACTCATTTTTTTTATATGAACGTTAAAACATTTTTAAATGTTCAGTGGAAATACCAATCTATAAAATATAATAATTCAATCTGACATAGTTTTTTTTTTTTTTTTTTGTAATTATTCTATATTTTGAACTTTTGTTTTTGGGGTGATGTTGATAAATTAACACAAGAAAACCTCAACTTCAGGGTCAAAGTGACCAGCTGAATTAAAATCAAAATCTACTGGATTTTCAATGAAAGAAAACTTAAGAATTGTTTTTGAACCAGAAATTGATTTTTAAGGAAAATCAAACTAACAGATTAACAATATGAACATGGTGTGTGTTCGTGAATCTCCACAGCATACAATTGACACGTCATCTCATTGTCACAATAAATACTACGTAATGTGTAAAACAGAAATCCATGCATTCATTATCTGACCCATTTATTCCGTGCAGGGTCATGGGGGTCTGCTGGAGACTATCAGCTTAGACAGAATTTCTGCTTCTCACAGGGCTTTGATGTGTTCCACTCTGGAAAGATTTTCTTTCCAAATAACAAATGTGTTGTATACTGATCTGTCAGTCATGTTATAAAAGATGAGCAGAGGTCAGCTTGCAGTCACTCCTTTGGTGCTATTAGACGTCATAACTTTGCCTAGGGTTTCTTAACGAGGGCGGTACCACCCCCCCAGGCCCCCCCAGCCAGGTGGTCCACCTCCTCCCTGTAGGCCGACTCATCGTTGTTCCTGATGAGGCCAATCACGGTGGTGTCGTCTGCAAACTTGATGATGGCGTTGGAGCCATGAACAGGTCTGCAGTCGTGGGTGAAGAGGGAGTAGAGGAAAGGACTCAACACGCAGTGTTGATGGTGAGGGTGGAGGAGCAGTGGTGGTCTAACCGGACATGTTGTGCCCTGTTGGTTAGAAAGTCCAGTAGCCAGTTGCAGATGGGAGCTGTGATGCCCAGGTCCGCAAGTTTGACTAATAACTTTGACGGTATGACAGTGTTGAATGCTGAACTGAAGTCTATGAACAGGATTCTGGCATAAGTGTTGTTACTGTCCAGGTGTGAGAGCAAACAGTCATAACTGTATCCACAAGAGGGCACTTGACATCTACCATTTAAACAAGTACAAGATAATGTGAAAGGTGTTGCAAATATGTGTGCATTAAAAGTGCAAACGTGAAGTAAAACAATAAGATATGCTTTCCATACAATGGAATGCTTAGACTAGTCTAAGTATTTGCTTATAACAAGTCATTCATCATGGTCAGCAAGTTGCAGAGGCAAAAATGTTTTAAGCCATTTTTCAGCCAGATTGAGAGGAATAGCTAATTGTTTTTCTATGTTCTCACCACCCACACCTACCTCTCTCGCTCTCTCTCTCTCTCTCTCTCTCTCTCTCTCTCTCTCTCTCTATCTATCTATGACAAAAATGTATGGCAAAAATCATAATCACAATATTTTTTGATTGATATTGAGATCAGTTATTTAACATGATTATTCATTGGCTTTGGTAACATCGTGAATTTATTGAGCATTGACAATAGCTTTTAAGCACTGCATGTATTGCTTAGGCTTTTTACCAGACAAAAAATTAATTAATTAATATATTAATTTATAATATATCACTAGTGTGCACTTGAGCCTACAGTGATATTGGTAGGCTATTTACATGTTGATATATGCAGCAGAAATATTGCTAGGCGGTTTCACTTTCAGCTATGTTAGTATAAAAGGATGAATTACTTTAAAACTTAAGGTAAACAACTTGCAATTAGGAAAGCTCAGTCTCTCTCTCTCCCCTCACGTGCGCAAACCATCATACCACCGTAAAGGGTAGTTGGAGGGGGGAGCTCGCCCTTGAAAACTTGAACAACGATCTCACCTTGTCTTTGCTCATCTATTATCTGAGTCTCATCTTCAGAAGAGCCGGCAGACTGGCCACTGCTGCTCCTGCTGCTGCGCCACTGTTTGTTTCTGAAACTGGTTCATGTTGACAGCTAACGTTAGCTGGCCCATAACTGTCTTTATACTAGAGCCGCAAGCAGCCTGGTTGCCAACTAGCTCAGCTAAAGACTTAACGTGAGCATACAGACATCAGCAGCAGCTGTCTGGAGTGGACTATCTTAACTTTAATTGGACTTACAAGCAAACTCGGTTCACCTTTGGGGAAGAAAGCAGTCAACAGCTGCCTCCCCTCATTCTTCTTGTTTTTCTTCTCTCTCTTTCTTCTTGCAATAGCCCGATTTCGGCTTTTTGTGCTTTTTGATGCCAATTCAATGTGGCTCACTGACGTTACACTTGTCGCCGTCCACTGTCGGGCAGACTAAACCATTTTGCGCCTCCAAGAGGGGGCCTCCAGAATGTCCAATATGTTTGGAGGACTGTGATATAAAATTCATTTTCTCCGCTGATGTTATCAATATATGAAATAAAGCATGACACTAATTAATTGGAGGGCCCAATTCATTCAGAAAAAAAAAATAGGATTTTCATGGGCCCCTCTCCCTACTTGGGCCCTGGGTAGTCAGGTCCACTTTTCCCCCCACTACCACGCCCATGGTAGCAGTGCTTGGCCTTCTTGATGCCCCGTTTCAGGTCAGCCCAGGCTGAGTTGTAGGCTTGTGCGTCTTCCGATCGGAAGGTGGTGTTGCGGGCCTTCAGCAGGAGACAAACATCCTGATTCATCCAGGGCTTCTGATTGGGGTACATGGTGATCCGTTTCTGGATGGTGACGCTGTCTATGGTGGTGGAGATGTAGTCCATTACTGAGGAAGCGTAGCTCTCGATGTCAGTGTGGGGGTGAGGGGTTCCCTGGGCAGCAAACACACTCCAGTCTGTGTGTCTGAAGCGGACCTGCAGCTCAGAGTCTGCTCCCACAGGCCACACTTTTATTGTCCTCACTGGGGTTTTCACACGTTGGATGAGTGGAGAGTATGTAGGTGTTAAAAACAGGGAGAGATGGTCAGATTGTCCGATGTGGGGGAGGGGTGTCGCTTTGTAGGCTCCTGAGATGTTGGAGTAAACATGGTCAAGAGTCTGGTGTGGCAGGAAACATGTTATAATACTAATAATACTATAATACTAAAGTATTATATTATTAAAGTATTATTTCCATGTAATTACCATTATTTATCTTTCCACAAATTAAGATCCATGCTTATACAGACATGCACTTTTTTTTTTTTTTGGGGGGGGGGGCTTGGGAAAATCTCTCATGACATTTGACAACATGTCCACCCCTTTTTGGGGCAGTGAGGCTCTTGGGCTGTGGTGTCTGTTAAGTCAGACATGGAGGACTCAGGGGTCCTGTTCTTGGTTACCAGCAGCTCAGCAGAGAGTTCACACTGGTTCTTTTGGACCATTCCAACCATCGTGAGTTTTCTGTGTAAAAGTTCCTGACCCAAGAATTGTCAGGAACCCAAAAAAAATTGTCACAGGTTATATTCTGCCCTCTGAGACCATGTGTCATGTCAAGCACAACCCAAAGGAGAGGGTGTGTGTGGATGTGAAACTGGGGAGAAATGGGAGTCACAGATACGAAAAAAAAAAAAAAAAACTATCATATTAGATACTTATAACCCCTTCAGTTCTCCATTTTGGCTGCTGGGTCAAATTGACCCAAACAGAATCTACGTAACATAAACATGGAGAGGAGGGTTGCAAATATGTTACATGAACCATTTTTGATTACACAAATTAGGCCAAGCAGAAGTAGTTTTATCCTGAAAAAAAAAATTAATTTCGTATTTTCAAAACGGGTCAATTTGACACACAACATAATAGGAGGGTTAAAGACTTTGTACTTTTTGTGTAAGTAAACTTTTGACCTTGAAGAAAATAATATAAAATTCTCTTTTTAATAATTTCGGTTATCCTGACTGACCTGAAAGGAGAGGTTTAGTCTGATTTGACTTCAGACAGTGAGACAAAAAATGAAAAGTGTGTTTTTGCTCAGTATGTAACTTCTGGCTTTAAACTGTAACATCCTAAAAATGATAGATTTTGTTCCCTTTGAGTAGCTTTTATCACCTTTCACTTTTCAACCAAATTAGATAACAATGGACGTCTTTGTGTAGACGTATTTTCAACGTCTCGGAAGTGACGGCTTTTCACCTTTCACTTTTCAAAACAAATCAAAACGTGGTCTAGATGCCTGACAAAGTTGTCTTTCCATCGTAACTTTGCTTGTGGGATAGCTCTCTGGCTTCTCCAGGAGGAACAGTGCAGTGTGGAGGGCTATGTTGATGAGCTTCAGTTGATTGTTTTGGTCATTTAGCAAAGTAATGAAGATTAAATCTGAGAGGCTTTAATGTGCTCTGCTATAAGTTTCTCAAAGTATACGTAGTCTTTTCCTCTATTGGGCTAGTAGCCCAGCTAGCCTCTGTCAACACTGCCTATGCTGCCTCTCTGACCTGACAACAATCCCAGTAGATCCTGGTGGCCTCACTATTGTGGGATGTGATGAGCTTGGTGAAAAGTGCTAGTAACAATAATCTGGTACCACAGTTCAAAACTGATTTACTGCAGACATCTCCATTGAGAACACATCCTCACAACCTATGCACACAATCAAAAAATACTATCAGAGCATTTAGGATTGAAGGAAATGACTTGTGATGCATGACGCATGGATCCAAATACTGATAATATCGATACCAACGCTGGTATTAATATGGTATGAATGATACTCGTGTAAAAAGATCAATACTTAAGCTCTTTTTTTTCCCCACAAGCACTGACTGAGTGCGAGTTCATTGAGGTCTGTGTGTGACACAGTGTCACTGCATCCTCCTCTCCCTCCCCTCTCGTCTCATCTTTGACGTTGCATCGTCACATGGCTCAGCGGCGCCACCCAAACAAGCATGTAGGTAGACTCAGCCTGGGCACTCTCCCCGGGGTCCCCCATTCAGCGCTACCCCCCCACCTGTTGTCGACACACACACCTCACGGAGAGAGAAAGATAAAGGAGCGCGGTTTGGTGGTATTTTAATCCTGAAAACGAAACGACGGCAAGTTGTGTAGTTAGTAAAAAGGCTGTAAAATACAGCAGAAACACTACAAATTGATTTAAGCACATGAAAAACTATGCGCAAGAAAATGAAGAGCTGCAGAAACGGAGAGAGGAGGAGAGACATCCCCCATTCCCTGACAGACTGTCAACCCTGAGACAGATGTCATTGGCAGATGCCTTTCAGTCCAACAGAGAGTATCCAGGTAGATCAGAGTGGTCATCTTCAGCATCAATTCATTTTAACTTTCAAAGTATGTTACTTAATTCTCATGTTACTGGAGCCAACTCAAACAAAAAAGAAAAAATATAATTAAGACCTTGAAATAACCCAGTACATGTCATGTATCCCATTGAAATGTGTTATCTAAGATAAAATATCATTAGATAATCCTTTATTTATCCCACAATTGAGAAATTTATAGAATTAAAGCAATGGGAAAGGGCAAACAATGCAAACAAAATTACACAAAAATTGAAAGATATAATAGTTGGACTAGAAAAAAAATTATGAACAAAACAATTCAACTCAAGAATTTTTGAATTCAATTCAAAAAATGTTAACTGTGATAATAAAGTATTTTGCTGTCACCTATTTGGAAAGTTTGCCAAAATTCTATCCCAGGTTTTTAACAAAATAACCAAAGAAAAAAATCACAAAAACACCAAAAGGTCAACCGTTTCATAATAGATCAAGCTTAATATGAAAAAGTATTGGTATTGGTATCTGTATTGGTATCGGCAATATTGGCCCTGTGTTTACTTGGTATCGGATCGATATCAAAATCCCCAGTATCGCCCAGCTGTAATGCATAGAGCACACAGGTTATACTGCCCATGTTTTATAGGAGCTACCCAAGTAACCACAGGGTAATGGGTGTGCAATGGGGTATAACTCATATTCTTTGCAGACCTGTGCCTTTCTGTGATAGTAGTCTCCTCCAGTTATTTCAGTAGAGGTAGACAGGATCTCCACCTATTACGCCATCGATGCTGATCTTTTTCTTGCAAAAATATTGTTAACATAGCCTGGAACTTCTTGTAAAGTTGAGCACGTTGACATTCTTCTGTATTTTGTCCCTTCACACAAATGTCTTCCGAATCAGCAGGAGTCATGTCGTATTTTTTTCAAAGGAAAAAGAATGGCTTAACAGAGACAAATTTTCAAATTTTGAATTTTTGGGGGGCTAAACTGGACCAGGAAACAATGGTGAAACAGGACGGGTTTTCAACGTCTGCTTTTGGGCAAAATGTGGGCCACGACAGAACGTAAACAGGGACAATTTTCAACGTCTTCTTTTGGGCTAAATAATGCCAAGACGGGCGCCATATTTAGCCTTAAAAAAGACGTCATGGCGTCTGGTGTTTGGTGGGAAGCTGGTCAAAATCATTGTCCATGTACTGCAGTCTGAACTCTCGTTCAGTTCCACACTGTTCCTGAATCTCAATTTAGGACTGTCCTCAGAGTCTTTACAATCTAGACTATGTCATGAAAAACTAAGACACATCATACTTCAAAATGTTTCCAGTGATATGGAAGTTAATTAAAACACATAACTGTATATAATCCATTCCTAAATATAAATCTGTACTTTGCAACTCAGGTTCACCACCAGCTGACATGATTGTTGTCTGTGGAATGCAGATCTGTTTTTCGAGGACATGGTTTAATCAGTTTCCAGCACAGACCGCTTAAAGATTAACATCAGTTTCAATGAGTTGATTGGCTCCACTGGATCCACTTTGCGGATCTTCTGGATCAGGGGATTTACTTTCTAGAGGTGGGCGGATCGATCTAAATATCGATAATATCGATACCAACGCTGGTATTGATATCAAATGATACTCGTGTAAA